>JAWPHD010012462.1:0-75656 GCA_037043455.1 Cyrtodaria siliqua | reverse complement strand
AATGTTTAAACATAGAATGGCAAATGATAATGTGCCAGTGCTAAGATCAACATCAACATATACTTTTATTCCACCAAGGCCAAACAAAGAAATTTACAAACAAAGTTTCGCATATTCAGGACCTATTATATGGAACAGCTTACCAGCTAAGTTAAAAACTCTGAATACTATTGATGCATTTCATTCGAATTTCATAAAATGGATGAAAGGAACCTAATATTCGAATCAAATACTTATACATTTTAATACACCATTTTTAAGTAAAGCAGACAGGGCTTGCGAAATAATTTTTGTTGTATATATTTAAATAGTAATTTTCACCATTTGTTCATATGTATTTATATGTGTTAATCAAATTCCATTATCTTTTTTGCTGTTATTAATTATGCTTGCTTCTTTTCTTTTTCCATAGCTTCATTGTATTTATTCATCTTAGAGCTTGTTTCTTTTGCACAAATTTAGGGTAAACGAGAGTACGTGTGTTAAAGTGTATGCAACGTTTAGTTTGAATGCAAACATTTAATATTTAAAAAACAATATTGCCTTTATTGATTACTGCTTTATTTGATTTGTTCTGTCATTTGTAAATTTGTATATAATAGAGGGCCTCATGGAAGATTAGTTTATAACTAAATGTGTTACCCTCTGTAAATAAAGACTATTATTATTATTATTATTATTATTATTATTATTATTATATACCAGTACCATTCATACACTAAAACCATTCATATACGTGTATCATTCATACACCAGTACCATTCATACACAAATACCATTATTACATGAGTACCATTCATACACCAGAACCATATATACACGAGTACCATTCTTACACAAGTATCATTGATACACCAGTACCATTTATACACAAATACTATTCGTACACCAATACCATTCGTACACAAGTACCATTCATACAACAGGACCAATCATACACAAGTACTATTCATACACCAGTACCATACATACACCAGTATCATTCATACACCAGTACCATTCATACCCCAGTACCATTCATACACCAATACCATTCATACACAAATACTATTCGTACAGAAGTACCATTCATACAATGGTACCACTCATACACAAATACTATTCATACACCAGTATCATTCATACACCAGTACCATTCATACATCAGGACCAATCATACACAAGTACCATTCATACATCAGTACCATTCATACACCGGTACCATACATACAACACCAGTACTATACATACACCAGTACCATTCATACACAAGTACCATTCATACACCAGTATCATACATACAACACCAGTACCATACATACACAAGTACCATTCATACACAAGTACCATTCATACACCACTACCATTCATGCACAACTACAATTCATACACCAGTACCGTTCATACACCAGTACATTTCATACACTAGTACCATTCATACACCAGTACTATTCATACACCGGTAACGTTCAAACACCAGTACCAATCATACACCAGTATCATTTATAAACCAGTATCATTCATACACCAACACCATTTAGACACCAGTAACATTTATACACCAGTACCACTCATACACCAGTACCGTTCATACACCAGTACCATTCATACACCTGTACCACTCATACACCAGTACCGTTCATACACCAGTACCATTTATACACCTGTACCACTCATACACCAGTACCGTTCATACACCAGTACCATTCATACACCTGTACCACTCATACACCAGTACCGTTCATACACCAGTACCATTCATACACCAGTACCACTCATACACCAGTACCGTTCATACACCAGTACCATTCATACACCTGTACCAATCATACACCAGTACCATTCATACACCAGTACCATTCATACATGTGTACCATTCATACACCAGTACCATTCATACATGTGTACCATTCATACACCAGTACCATTCATACACCAGTACCATTCATACACCACTACCATTCATACACCTGTACCAATCATACACCAGTATCATTCATACACCAGTACCATTCATACATGTGTACCATTCATACACCAGTATCATTCATAAACAAATACCATTCATACACGAGTACCATTCATACACCAGTACCATACATACACGAGTACCATTCATACCCCATTACCATTCATACACTAGTTACCATTCATACACCAGTACCAGTCATACACCAAACAATTCATACACCATTCATACAACAGTTCCATACATACACCGGTACCCTCCATAAACCAGTACCATTCATACACCAGTACCATTCATACACCGCAACCATTCATACACAAGTACAATTCATACACCAGTACCAATCATACATCAGTACCGTTCATACACATGTACCAGTCATACACCAATACCAGTCATACACCAAACCATTTATACACATGTACCATTGATACACCAGTACCGTGCATACTACAGTAACAGCCATACACCAGTAACCAATCATCCATCACTACCATTCGTACACCAGAACCATTCGTACACAAGTACAACTCATACACCAGCACCTGTCATACACCAGTACCGTTCATACACTAGAACAAGTCATACTCCAGAAAAATTCACACAGTACCATCACCAGTACCGTGCATACACAGTACCATTCATACACCAGAACAATGCACACAGTACCATCACCAGTACTATTCATACACACGTACCAGTCATGCACCAAACCATTCATACACCAGTACCACTTATACACCAGTACAGTACCATTCACACTCCAGTACAATTCATTCACCAGTACCATTCATACACCAGTACCATTTCTTCGCCAGTACCATACATAGACCTGTACCAGTCATACAGGGATACCATTCATACACCGGTTCCATTTGTAAGTAGTATAGATAATGGGGATATATGCACAGTTTCACCTTGCAGGCCCAAAAACACAAGCTCTTAACCCAAGCACACCATCGTTAAATAACGATGATATGCTTGCATGATGTTAAAGCTTTATAACACATTTCAAATTGCTTGAGTAAACCCTGCTCGTGAGAAACTGTGCAAATACCCCCATTATCCACTTACCAATCTGATTTATCAATTCATTAAAAACAATATTGTAATCCACAGTCTCCTTTTATAAATAACTAAAAGACATTTGAAATCATCAAACAAAGTCAGACGGAACCGGACAGTAGTCTTCATCATTGCTGTACATATCTTATTCTATCTTAGTGTAGCTCTTCCATGCTTTTATCCAGTTCTCGTTGATAACAATACATTTGAAGTAGCAATCTGTTTCGCTTATTGACTTGGCTTTTTTGGTGTCCATTCAATCATCATGAACAAACTCACATTCTACTTGGGGTTGCTTGTTTATCATTATTTTTTTTCTATATTTGTTTTTTTTAATTTTTAAAATTTCTGCAAAGCTTTTCTATACATTTTTGTTCCATTATATATAATAATACTATTTATTTTTTAATCCCTCATTTAACAACAGTATATTTTGAATGTCCTTAAACGGTACCCAACTATTAACATCATCATCATTATAACCCTTCCACTTAACCAACGCTTGTTTCTTTTTACAATTACGTGTTATAACTTTTTCTGTTCTAAATACTTCTTGGTCAGGTTTTGTCATTTCTAATTCGTAAAAGCTTCCATCAATCTTTTGATTGTTTACGTCTTTTATTTTGTATGTCACAGGATTTGTATATTGAATTTCATAGATAACAAATATTTCTTCCGTCCAGTTTGGTGTATACCCTTTCTCAAATGTTCTTTTATATTTACTAATTCCAACCTTGTCTCCTATCTTAAACTTAGGTGAAGATTTATTATTTTTGATCTTTCCATATACGTTGAAATACGCTTCTCTTTTATTCTTCTCATCGCGTACTTCAATCGGTGTCATTTTAATACTACACTGTTTTTCATTATTATACGTATCAACCATTACCTGCAAACCGTCTAAATATGTATTTGTATTGTTTGCTGTAAAATATTCCACATCATCTCCTTTAATGTTCGGATAAACCGTTCAATTTCTACAGCTTTTCCATAATTAAACGGGTGATACAAAGAAATTTATACTGTCTTCCCGTGCTTATGATTTTTTGGAAAGCTTTGGTAATTTCTATACCAGTTTTATTTTGAACAGGAATCACCCAAGCAAATCTACTAAATACATCAATAACAGTAAGCAAGTATTTAATACCTTTGTTATACTTTGAAAACGATTGCATATCAACTAAATCAGCCGACCATATTTTATCAATTTCATTACAATTTCATTAACAATCACACGGCGTTGACTGAACTTTCTTTGTATATGCTTATGAAGCTCATCGGCTAACTTATCAGTCCATCTCAACGCATTTTCTTGTTTTATAATGCTCCAAGTCCAAGTTTGTATTTAGTACAAATAACCGGCTTAACAATCAAGTGTTCAGCAATTTTTTCTCCAAGTGATTTAGACTTACTAGTGTTTAAACCAGTCAGCATGTTGATTTATTACTAGGGTTTTCATCATAACAATAATTTTGCTGTTTGCAACTAGCATCTCATTCATTTGATGGTTCTCCACTGTCCAGTGGGTTACCTGGACCGCAATATTTATAACCAAGAATTGTTAACACCTCTTAAGGCATTAAAGGGAGTAAAGCTTTATGGATATCAATGTTTGCACCTTATGTACTTTTAACATACTGTGTTCTCAATCAAACCGAGACTGCAATATTTCGTATCTGTCGTGTTCGGCCGTTTCCAAAGGTCCACTCTCATACTCTTTTGGTGAAGCACACATATACTGAGGATTAACATTTTCAGTAATCATCTTTTCTTTAATGCAGTAACTGATATATAAAGTATGATTAGATAAAATATGATTTTAATGAAAAAATAGGCAGAAATACCCACACAATACACTTGTTTATCTTGGTACTGAATAGTGTTGTGTTTTATTTTAGGTGTGTAAGTTACAACTTCTTTCGGTGGAATTGCCAAACGGATCAAAATATTACTCATTACAGTAACAAGTGTGAACCAGGTCCACTAAAATCATCAAGATTAATAATACCACATTCTTGTCTATTTTGTTTTGTCTGTAATTTGTTTTAACTACCCCCCCCCCACCACCACTTACCCCCACACCCACCCACACACCCACTCTACCCACACCCTAAAATTGTGTATACCTAACTGCTTAACCCACTTTATTATGTCTAAGATAGAAATAGGCTCATTTTTGAAAATTAAATTCTTTTACAAATGGGACACTTCTATATGGTCTAATTTGTGAATCTATTTGTAACAATGAGATATAGGGTCCTATAGAAACCACAGCGTCCGAATGCAATGGCATCGTAGGTCCGCACTGTACTGCAAACAAGGACTTGAAACCATTTCCACGGTCAACCCTTAATCCTTTCCTTTTTTTCACCTACTTGCAAACCTTTGCCTGTTAAACCACTAATAAGAGATCAAATTAAAGGAATACCTAGTGATGCAAGTAGTCCAAGAAATCCTCCGTCTAGTTGTTGTTGCTTTGTTAGTTTAATAGGACAATATCCTTTTGACTTTTTAATCGTTCTTATTTGTGATGGTGTTAGCACATTTGATTTAAGTAGCGCTTGTTTTTTATCGCTAGATATAGTTACCATTCTATTTCCAAATAATTTACCAATTTCAGTACTCACCTAACTGCTCCTGTTGCTAGTGGTGCTAATACTTTCGGAGCAAATTTAGCAACTGTTGGTAATATTGTTTTAGTTAACAAAGAAATATAAAAATATCGGACTGGGAAAGTAGCATTCAAGGAGAACAGTCAACCACAAAACACAGAAACAAACACGCAAACAGACAAACAAGAAGGCAAAAGTAATATAAATGCAAACGACATCACAAACAAAAAAGGTTGGCCATAGGGCTACCGCCTTGGAACGGTCAGTGGCAAAGTAGGCCACTGGGGGTTTACACCGGTTCTAGGGTGCACCAAACTGTCATCCCATTAAAACAGGACAGTGTAAATAAAGAAATCCCCGCCATGATCTAATCTCTAACCAATAAGGCAGCATCAACAGGCAATATAAGTAAAACACAAATATGCTCGTGTAAATATAATACAAAAAAAACAATAGCCTAATGCTCCCAAATGCTAATAACCAGCTAATGCTCCCAAAAAGCCTCCGTTTTGAGACTGAGACCTCATTTGTGATTTTGATATATTTATGTCTAAACCATGTCCGTTGTCTACAGCTTTAATAATATTCCTAATCTGGTTAGCTGTCAGCAGCAAAGGAAAATCTCCAGTTAATTGGTTATTCTTTAACCTGAGTGATAATTCACTTTTGTTTTCATATGCTTTTGCTAAACTTCTTTTTTGTCCTTCTGTTAAATTTACTCAATAATTTTGGTAAGTCATATATATTATAAGTTAGATTAAATAATAACTAATTCATTTCCAATATTATCAATAACAACATCTTCTTCATACAGAACAAAAGCATACACTTTATAAGAAGTTCCCTCTGCAGGAGGTACATTTAGTCTGTACCTTAAAATTAGTTGCTTTGGGTCAATACTGACTTCATCACTTTATAACTTAAATATCATACCAAAAAGCGTGCTAAAATTACCTACTTTAAGTAAAGTTCCTGTGTTTTTATCATTTTAATTGTAAGAATAATTAATAACATATCTACATACTCTTGTAATAGTATCATAACTGTATTCAGTTTCTGGATACTATACATCATTTCCAACTTTCAGTCTAACTGATTGTAAATAACAATTAGTATAAGCAGCATTTACATCAAAAGTATCCAAAAGATGAGGATTTTGTGTTTGAGAAGAACTCTTGTCTGACCTTTGCAGATATTAACAAAAACATGTTTTTGATGTTTACACTAGCCGTATTCTAAATACAGATTCAGTTAATTGAGAACCTTCGCTTTCTTGTATCAGTTCACGAAGATAAGTCCATCTTGTTGATTTCATGTGATTTGTCATTACATAACTTAAACCATCGGAATTAAAACATTAGGTATCCACAAAACAAATTTATTAACAATTACCCTACCATCATCAACACCAGCCTCTTTGAAATTTAACACATTATCATCTGTTAGTTGTAAACTAATTTGAATTTGACTAGGAGGAAGCATGTTTGTTTCTAAACCTTCGAAAATGAATATGTGTTTAATGGAATTATAGAGTTAACTTTTTTATTAGTTATGATGAGCTGTAAATCCTAAGTTGTAACTATCGTGAGTATGATCCGATTACGCTGCAGCTGTATTGTCTAAATAAAAGTATTTATTTGTTCCGGTTGTTTTTGCATAATCTTCAGATATTTCAAGTAGACTGTTAACGTTAACAAATCTATGCATTTGATCAATCAATGAAGCTGCATCATTAATTAAAGCAATTTTATTAGCGTCTTCGAAAGCAGCTCCATCAGCAAGCTTGTTTACTTGAAAACTGATTTCAAAACATACGATATACCAATCAAAGTGAGAACTTCTATCATTTATTGTATATTGATAGCCACTTTTCATTTGTCTAGTAGCATTTCCGGATCTTGTTATAGGGGTATCTAATTGAATAGGTACATGTTTTTATCTAGTATTATATTTTTCACTTCGAAACATCTATATACTATTAATTAGATTAGTTGTTAATTATCCCCACTTGGATGGGGATGTTCCACGAGCAACTTCTTATGGGGTGTATTTGTCTCAACTTATTCGTTTTTTCAAGAGCTTGTACTCGAGTTGAGGACTTTAGTATTCGTAATCTTTATATAACTAAAAAGCTACTCAATCAGGGTTACCGTTACCATAAACTTCGTAAAACCTTTGCAAAATTGTATTATCGTAACCCTGATCTTCTTTCCAAATATAAAAGTAATTTAAGGACTCACTCTTCTGCGACAAGGACTATCACAACCTGACTTCTATGGTGATGTGATTTATAAACTTCGTAAAAAAAATAAAATGATAATGGACCTTTGGAAACGGCCGAGCACGACACATACGAAATATTGCAGTCTCGGTTTGATTGAGACTGTTCATGAGCGGTAGTGAAATAAGATTCTTGGTCTTGATCACTTTCATACTATTTTTGGTAAACTTTTTAGAAAGTTTATCAAAAGAGGTTATGACCCTATCATTTTGCAAAGTACAGCATGCTTGGTGGTGGACCCTTTTACAGTTCGCCACTATGCTTTCCTCTTTAATTGTACGATGACCGGACAGGCTGTGGACCCTATGATGACGCTTACCTAAAGCCCATTGGGAGGTGACGTTTGATGTTTGTCTATGATCTTTCTTGTCGTGCCCTTAATGGTTTATTCTCTTGTTGCTCTGGCTTCTGCCAAGTCATTGAGTACCTTCATTGTGGCTTTCTAGGCTATTGTTTTTATTGTATTATATTTACACGAGCATATTTGTGTTTTACTTATATTGCCTATTGATGCTGCCTTGTTGGTTAGAGATTAGATCATGGCGGGGATTTCTCTATTTATACTGTCCTGTTTGAGGTTTGGTGCACCCTAGAACAGGTTTAACCCCCCCCCCCCCACCCCACTGGCCTACTTTGCCACTGGCCGTTCCAAGGCGGTAGCCCTATTGTCAACTCTTTTACGTTTGCGATGTCGTTTGCATTAATTATTACTTTTGCCTTCTTGTTTGTCTGTTTGCGTGTTTGTTTCTGTGTTTTGTGGTTGACTGTTCTCCTTGAATGCTACATTCCCTGTCCGATCTTTTTATATTTCTTTGACAAGGAGTTGATAATTCATATAAACTTTAATGGGTTAGCTGAAAAGATAATCTCTAAAGCACATGAGCTAAACTTGTTAAGCGTTGACGGACCCATTTACAGTTCGCCACTATGCTTTCCTCTTTGATTATGCGATGACCGGACAGGCTGTGGACCCTATGATGACGTCTACCTAAAGCCCAAAATGACGGCGACGTTTGATGTTTTCTGCAGTCTTGTCTTGTCGTGCCCTCAATGGTTATTCTCTTGTTGCCCTGGTTTCTGCCAAGTCAATGAGTACATTATGTGTGGCTTTCTAGGCTATTATGTTTTTGTACTTACATATACACGAGCATCTTTGTGTTTTACTTATATTGCCTATTAATGCTGCCTTGTTGGTTAGAGAATAGTTCATGGCGGGGATTTCTTTATTTACACTGTCCCGTTTTATTGGGTAGACAGTAGGGTAAGTGTGAGGTTTGGTGCACCCTAGAACCTGGTTTAAACCCCCAGCGGCCTTTTTTGCCACTGACTGTTCCAAGGCGGTAGCCCTATTGTCAACCCTTTTGTGTTTGTGATGTCTTATTTGGCTTTTTATTCATCTTTAAATGTGTTCTTTGTTTCTGTGTGTGTTTGTGGTTGACTGTCGTCCTTGAATGCTGCTTTTCCTGTTCGATTTTTATATCTATATTTATCATGGAAAATTAAAAAGTGTGATATAAACAGATTCAATAATTATTGCAAGAAAGCAATCCCATTAGCAGTTAGTAACTGCATAGATATTTCACAATATAACACTCTATTAGATCGCGGAATTGATATTATAATTGATGCTGGTTAAATTAAATAAAATAAATATAGGCTTAAACAAATAAATCTTATGTAATATTATATAATGAGTGCTAGAGAAATTGAAAAATCCCGAAAAAATATAACAAAGTTTTTCAAGTCGATATTGTAAATAAAACAGACCCATGTGCTCAACTTTGGCAAACAAAAGAAATAGTTTCAAAAATTCTTGAAACTGAATTAGTACAAACAAACGGCTTTACAATGAGTGTTAATTTAAAAATTACTTTTCTTTAAATAGCGCGTTCCGCAGTTTCGTATAAAACAGCTTATTTTGCTTCCAAAGCATTATTAATTACAGACATAAATGAAATTAACGATGCACTAGATGAAGCAGCTGGTGAAATTATATCTAAAATTGGAAGTTGGCTTTCAGAAGGAACTGGTTGGACAATTGAATCCGTTGATGCGCATTATGTAAATTGGGTAAAGTATAAGCCTTTCCGGGGCATTTCTTATTTAGATTTACCGAAAGAACTGCAACACCACAGAAAAGGTTTGATAAATATAAAAAAATGAAAAAGATAATGAGTGCTTTAGATGATTTCACTTAGCTTATAAATTTCCCGTTCAAAGAAATCCCCAAAGAATATCAAATTATAAAAAGCATATCGAGGATCTGAATTATAAGCGAATTACATTTCCTGTTACTATCAATCAGATTCCAAAAATAGAAAATAAAAATAATATACGTTTTAATATATTCAGGTATGAAAATGAGCAATTACATATTAAAAAATAAAGGAGAAACGACTTGTGACATGCTTTTCATTACTAAAGAAGACAAACAACATTATTTATTTAATTTAACGATGCACTAGATGAAGCAGCTGGTGAAATTATATATAACATTTTCCAGAAATTGAATTTAATAACAATTAACTCTGAGAAATTCATATCAAAGGTAACCAGAGAGCTCGGTGATTAAGGAGAGGCCCACCTGCAAGTCGATAGTAGTGTTCCACCTAAACCACTTCCATGTAGAAAGTTACCGATCGCGATTCGCGATGAAGTAAACAGGAGCTCGATTTCTTAGTTGATTGTGCTATTTTGGTACCGGTTACTGAACCTACAAAATGGGTTAACCAAATGGCTGTTGTAAAGAAACAAAACGGGAATTTGCGTGTTTGTATAGTCCCTCAGCCATAGCCCTAATGCGAGAACATTACAAGCTCACAACATTTGATGACATGTTACCTGAATTAAACCAAGCTAAGATATTTAGTAAGCTCGATGTAAAACAAGCTTACTGGCATGTCAAACTTGATGATGAATCGAGCAACGATGATAACTCCGTTTGGAAGATACAGATGGGCGAGATTACCATTTTGACTAAAGGTTTCCAGTGAAATATTTCAGCGCAAACTCAATGAAGCACTTAATGTGTTAGATGGTATATTTACAATTGTGGACGACATCATTGTTGTTGGTTGTGGTAAAGATGAAGAAGCAGCCAAGCGTGACAACAATGAAAAACTGAAAAAACTCTATAAGAGATGTGAAGAGCAGAACATTGTTCTCAATGATGAGAAGAAAGCAGTTGGAAAGGAAATCAGTTTCCATTGACACAAAATCACTGACAAAGGAGTGATGCCAGACAACGCAAAAATTGAAGCAATCCTCGGAATGAAAACACCGACAGATATCACTGAAGTGAATAGACTCTGCTGAGTAGTTCAATATATGGCAAAATTCCTGCCAGACCTTGCCAGCACATTAGAACCGATCAGAAATTTGACACGTAAATGTGTACCCTGGGAGTGGACACAGGCATGCGAGGAAGCTTTCAACTCTGTCAAAAAGAAGCTAACGGAGGCACCAGTTCTTGCATATTTCGATCCATGAAAAGAAGTCGTAATACAAGTCGACAGCAGCAAGGACGGAATGGGTGCAGTCCTGCTGCAAGATGGTAAACCAGTTGAATTTGCCTCACGGGCTCTGAGACCAGCTGAACGCAACTGGGCACCAATTGAAAAAGAAGCAAATTCTGTCTTAGTTGGATTGGAGCGTTTCGACCAAAAAACAGAAAAACAATCGTGCAAAATGACCATAAACCACTCGAGACAATTCTCAAAAAGCCTCTGAGCCAAGGCCCAAAGAGATTAACAGGACATTATAATGAAACTCTTTCGCTATTATGTAGAATTTCATTTTTTGAAAGGTGTACATTTGGTAATCGCAGACACCCTCAATCGTTCATTCATGGAAACAAAAGATGAAGAATGCAGCGAACGTCCTAGAATAATGGATGTAAACGCATTTGATGATATACCAGATGCAAGAGAACGGGAATTAAGAGAAGCTACAGCAAAGGGTAACGTGATGCAAGAGTTGATCAAGGTCATAGTAAATGCATGGCCTGAGAGCAAAGAACATGGTGACCCGATTTTGACACCATATGTTCCAATGAGAGACACTCTAAGTCACATGGACGGATTAGTCCTCAAAAGAGAAGCCGTGCTGATTCCGCAATCACAAAAGGAAAACATTAAGAAGCGATAACATGCTGCCCATCTAGGTTATGACAGTATGATGCGAAGGGCGCGTGGGACTGTGTTCTGGCCTGCAATGGCCAAATAATCAAGCAAATGGCAGATAATTGTGAGCAATGCCAGGAGATGAAGCAGCGAAATAGGACTGACATGAAGATGGCGAAGGACCTTGGAACAAGATAGCAGCAGATTTGTTTGAAATCAAAGGTAGAAATTATCTTGTTGTCATTGACTATTTCTCAAATTTTATAGAAGTAGATGATTTATCAACAACATCGAGACAAGTCATCGACAAGTTAAAGAAGCAATTCGCAAGAATGGGAATACCATCAAAAATCGTTTTAGATGGAGGTCCCCAATTCGCTTCTAACGAATTCAAAATGTTCGTGAAAAAGTGGGGAATCAACCACCACATAACATCACCTAACCATCCTAAATCGAACGGAAAAGCAGAAACGGGAGTCAAGATCATCAAAACCATGATGATAAAATCTCTACAGGATGGTACAGATCAATATTTAGGCTTATTGAACAAAGAAACACACCTAGACAAGACACTGGAATGAGTCCATACGAAATGATGTTTGGTAGAAAAGCGCGAACAATGCTACCAATGAAACGACTCAAAAACAAAATAAACAAAAAACGGTAAGCGCGAAAAGAAAGTGTCAAAATATCACATGACAAAAAGGCAAAAAATCTTCCCAAGCTGAACATCCTCCAATCTGTCTATTTTGAACATGAGAAGGGCAAAGGTGGATAAAAGGAAAGATAATCAAAATCAATGGGGACAGATCGTACCAAGTAAAAAGCATTGATGGAGCAACGTATAACCGAAACAGAATCCACATTAGACCAACTACTGTTGAAGTTCAGTTCCGAGACAGATCACCAACAAGCGAATGGGAACAGCCACCAATGGTTAATCCTCAACCACGGATAAATATTAACAGTTAAGTTTAAAAACTATGATAGACAATTAATGGTTCCCTTTGTTATATATGGTGACTTTGAAGCAATAACTGAATATTCTAAAAACTGGTAATCCTAAAATATCATACACAGAAGCATAGCAAAAGCATACTAATAAATATTCAAAAGCTAACCATAAATATATGACAGTGAGAAAGAAAGTAAATACATAATATACTTCAATGCAATAACTTGTATGGATGGGCTATTTCTCAGCCACTGCCTACTGGCAACTTTAAGTGGGTCAGTAAGATTGAAAAAGGAAAATCAAACTATATTGTTGAGTGTGAACTTGAGTATTCTGAAAAACTACAAGACTCACACAACGACTACTCTCTTTCTCCTGAGAGATTAAATATAAAAGATGAATGGTTATCAGATTATTGTAAAACTTTAAAAGAAAAGTTTAATTTAAGAGCTAGTAAAGTAAGTAAGCTTGTTACAACACTAAAAGATAGAAAGAAATATGTTGTGCATTACAGAAACTTGAAACTGTATGAAAAGTTGGGATTAAAGGTAACACAAATACATAGAATACTACAGTTTGATGAATCAGAGTGGCTAAAAGTATACATTGACTTTAACACTGCTAAAAGAACAGTCGGTAAAAATGCTTTTGAAAGGGATTTCTTTAAACGAATGAACAATTCAGTTTTTGGTAAGACTATGGAACATTTGAGAAAGAGAGTTAATGTTAAATAGACTCACGATGAGGAGGTTCTTTTAAGATATGCAACAAGACCTTCATTTATTTCTTGAAAAATGTTTAATGAAAATTTATTTGCCATAAACAGAATAAAAGAAAAACTAATTTTAAATCGCCCTTGTTTTGTTGGTATGTGTATTCTAGACTTGTCAAAATATTTGATGTATGATTTCCATTACAACTACATTAAAAATAATTAGGATAAAAAAAGTTAGTTACTGTTTACTGATACTGATTCGTAGTGCTATGAAATTAAAACAAAAGATGTGTATGCAGATTTTTATAAGGATAAAGAACATTTTGATAATAATGATGATGATCAGAAGGGTCAATTTCATTTCAACGACAATACAAACCTTACTGGTAAAATGGAAGATGAAACTTGTGGAATACCCATTGTTGAATTTGTTGGACTTCGAAGTAAACTATATTCATACATGTTAGATAATGAGACTAAAAAATGTGTTGTTAAGAAAACTATAACGCATGATAACTATACGGAAATTTTATTTACAGCAACAGAAAGTTACCATGAAATGAACGTTATTAGATATAAAAAAAAAATGACAACCTAAACAGCTATGTAATAAACAAGAAAAGTGTGTCAGCTTTCGATGATAAAAGGTGCATACTAGATAATAGACAAGATACATTAATGTATAAGTAAATTCCATGATAGAATATGACATGTACAGCGATGATGAAGACTACTGTCCGGTTCTGTCTGACTTTGCTTAATGATTTCAAATATTTTGGTTATTAGTTATTTATAAAAAGGAGACTGTCACAAAATATCACGGGTAGAGCGTACTGGTCGTATACAGCTCTTGTAAGTTATCGGTTACACCCAAATCTTTTGTTCGAGTTGAAACAATTTCACAATATTCATGATCTATTCATGTAACACGTAAAAGCGTGCACATTTTAAGTGGCCGCCAGAGAGGCCGTGTCATAAGTTTAGTTTTGTGCTAATGCATGTAAACGTATAGGTATATTTTCCTTAAACGGCAAAATTGTATAAGGGGCCTCTCGTGTAGATTCAATACTGTAGATTTAGCCACGTTTGTCACGGACTGAACGGGGGAAATAATGATTTGGGCGTAATGTTTGCTATAAAACCCATTGTCTTCTGGCTCTCGCCGGGATCATCGATAGTACTTTGTTGGAACAGAGATTGGACGGCAAAATTCATAGGCAACATGTGGTTAGTAATTTTATTAAACTTTTATCGTACATTTGTATTCAGTGGGCGGCGCCATCTTGTTTGGCGGTTACGACATCCGGTTAGCATTGATGTTTCTCAAACATAACTTTAGACTAGCATATGATTTTGAAGTTACTTTATTAGATGTAATTATTGTAATTGATCATTAATTGTAAAACAATATTAATTTGATAACAGTGGATAATAGGTGCATTAGTTAACGTTGGCGTATAACTCAGTGATTGTAATACACGATTGTTAACATTGCGTGCATGCATAACTCAGTGAGTGTAATATATGAGTTATTTGATCATGTTTATATTACATGTATTAGGGGCATTGATTAACAGCGACGTACATAGCGTAGACATGGCGTTGTAGAATATGTATACATTGCTACTCATCATTCGTACATATATTGATTGAATAATGATTTGTTTGGGTAATGATAATTATGCAAGATTGGTATGTTTGTCAACCGACATCTAAAACGTATGTATAATTACAGCCTAAGCCATCCAGGATATAAGCCATCCAGGATCTAAGCCATCCAGGATATAAGCCATCCAGGGTTGGAGTAAGCCATCTAGGTTTGGATATCCAGGAGTGGAGCTAAGCTTCCACGAATAACGTTTACAAGCGGTGGAGACGGTCCCCGTACCTGCGCAGCCAGGTTTTACTAACGACAAGGTGGGCCCGTTACCAATCCTCACTGGAGGAATATTACTCACAATCTCAGTGGAGGTTAACTATCATTGCATCGCGTCATCAACCCTTACAGAAGGCATTTGATGACAATCATCCATTGAATTCGCGCATCATCATCTTCATGAGCTCTCGCGCATCACAGTTATCGCGCTAGATCAACATTGTTATAGCTTTAACAACACTTTAGTGTCTTAGACATTCAGTATTTATAACAATACTAAGAACGTCTTAAACGTTCAGGAGAACATTCTTTTCATAGTTCATTTGTGTATTCGCTTGTTTTTTTAGATAATTGTATATATATATTAAACATATTTTAAAAGTTGCATTAAACTTATGTAAATGCATTCACCGTCATTGATTCTTTCCTGAGTTAGCCCAACCACTTAAGTCATCCTGTGACAACTGGTGTCAGAAGTGGGATTTTGGGCGACTACGGAGGGAAAGAATCAATAAGTGATCTTTATTATGATATACTAAATCTCTACTTATTATTTTAGAATTGTGTACCACCCTCTGATCCATCAAGGCGACTGTCGACGATCACGGCCACAGCTTGGAAGACAAGTCAAGACACGACAAGGGTAGGGTGAGTCCAAACTGTTGTTTTGTCCGTCTTTCCTTGGCGCGAGGTCGCAGTGGTCTACACGAGTGGGTCTGAGGCACTTTTGCTCAATAATTTGGGTGTTTGTTTTTACCTCCCTTGATATACACATAGTATCCAATTAGGTTGGCGAACAAGACGTTCTACTCATGTTGTGACACTCGAGTATACTTATATTGATGGGAGAAGTAAATATACATGTACATGTTATACACATTTCTATGTTTGTTTAAGGTTTATGTCCAGTATCAAATTAAGATATTTTATGTAGTGTATATGTTTTGTGGAAGCTAGATACTATCTATACATAACCGTTAGTAGTTAGCGCTAGTACAAGTGTTTATGTAACTTGTCCTATGATGATGCACAGGTATTTAATGAGGACACAGTGACTTACCATTAGTAGTTAGCTGAGTAGAATTATTAGTGACGTGTGTATTGTAATTATTGTAGTTAGTAGTCCACAATGTCCATAGACATGACGTCCATAAAGGATCTTACGGAAATGGGTAAGGAGTTAGGGTATGCTGGAGAGGAGCTTAGAACCTTTGTTAAAGACGAACAGGCTAGGGAAAGGGAATTTAGACTTAAGGAAAGAGAATTAGCAAAGCAGGAGCGAGATGAAGAAAGTAGACTAGCTAAAGAGAAGCTAGATGCGGAGAAAGATAGGTTAGAAGTAGAAGGTAGACTAGTTAACGATAAGCTAGAATTAGAAAGTAGATTAGCTAAAGAGAAGCTAGATGCTGATAAAGAGAAGCTAGAATTAGAAGGCAGGTTAGCTAAAGAGAAGCGAGATGATGATAAAGAGAAGGTAGAATTAGAAAGTAGAATAGTAAAGGAGAAGCAAGAGTTAGAACATGAGAGGTTCGAAACAGATGGTAGACTAGCTAAGGCTAAGATGATAATGGAAAGGGAGCAAAAAGAGTTTGAGCATAAGTTAGCTTTAGAGTTGGAAGCAGCTAAGACACATAGTAAGGAAAGTAAAACTAAAGGGAAAGATAGTTATTCTGGGAATTAAAAGGTTCGAAGTTACCATACTTTGATGCTGACAAAGATAACATGGACAGTTACTTGTTACGGTTCGAGCATTACAGGAATGGACCAAAGATAAGTGGGCAGTTCATTTAAGTGCGTTATTGAGAGGCAAGGCCTTAGATGTATTTTCTAGATTACCTAGTTTAGATGCTCTTGACTATGACAAGTTAAAGCAGAAATTGGTCCTAAATCAACAAATCCGCTTTTGATATGTTTTTAAGTATTAAATATC
The DNA here is from genome assembly GCA_037043455.1 of Cyrtodaria siliqua. Taxonomy (NCBI): domain Eukaryota; kingdom Metazoa; phylum Mollusca; class Bivalvia; order Adapedonta; family Hiatellidae; genus Cyrtodaria; species Cyrtodaria siliqua. The sequence goes on along the minus strand of JAWPHD010012462.1, from coordinate 58,153 downwards.
ATTATAAATACGATTATTACTATGCCATTGATGTATATTGAGTAAAAATATGTTTTTAAAGATAAAAATCGAACAGGCGAACAGGTATTGCTAAAATTTCGAAAAAAATCTAAGGGGAAAAACTCTTGCGCGAATTACCGGAAATGACGTCATTGGGAACAAACTATTTTTTGTTTACATTGGGACTGAACGCAAAACAGTATACCTTGTGTGAAAATGCGAGAATTAAGCGATCATGATACCGAGTCAGAGGAAATGCCCGTGATAAGACGGTTACACAATGTGCAACCTTACGATTTTGAGTCAGAATACGTGTCTGAGGACGAAAATACATCGGAATCATCAACTGATAATGAAGTCGAACGCGGTGCAAATGGAGAGCTTGTAAAGACTATCGTGTCATGTCATTCGTTACGTTCAGCGGTTCATTACACTATTCACTAATCTAACAAAATAGTGTCTTTATACATTGACAGCAACAACAAACAAAAAACAACGTAAACATCGTTTTCATCGAAATCTGACAGTAAGTCACCCGCAACGCTGCAATATCTTGGTACATACACAATAACCGCGAAATGTAGTATATTCCGAATGAATGGACCTGGTCTAAATACGAGCTTCAGATTTTTTTTGCCGATAAGTAGACATGGAACAAATATATTTATTAGATATTGTCCATAATTGATAAAACAAATTAATGAAAACAATAATAAATGAAACAGCATATAATTTCTATATTATTATATATTTGCCATAAGTCGCCATTAACACCAAACACTCTAGGAGCGGTGTTTGTAATATGACACGCTTCCTAGTCTCGACTGCCCCCAAATATCAATACAGACTAATCAAATACTGCGGTGCACTATTGAAGTACAGCCTAATTAGGGTACATACGTCGGTATATCACAAAAGCACGCACCATTTAGGGAAACCTAGTTTTATGATATATTTCCTGTTTATTGCAATTACTTGAGCGGTGTAATACCGCCGAGGGCAGACGCGTATTGCACAAGACGGCTATATCACATGATATGCGAGCTCTAATTGTCGCGCACAAAGACAGAAAAATACTATGATTTAAATAATATAGCCAAATGTATTATGAGCACGATATAGACAGTTAGTAAGTATACTTACTCCTGATATACAGATCGAAAACAGACCAATCATATGCAATTACCATAATATAAAGTATATTATTTTATTATACTTGTTTTACTTATTGCACGAGGCGTTATTGTTGTTGTTTTGCCATAAAACATTACTGAATTAATATAAAAGCTAGTAATATTATTAATTTTCTGCCTTGTAATAGATATCCATGAAACATTTTGTATTTTTTTTTCAAATCCATAGACCTATATATGTTGATAATATATATTTATAACACTATTGGCAGAAGGGGTTTATAATTTAAAATTATTAAAATTAAAATTTGGGAACAAAGACACAGTGTTTATTTCACCGGATTCATTTAAATTTATATGCTGAACGTTCTTAGCAATATTTTAAAAAATGACGGCTACATATTATTAACGCCGTCAACTCTTCATTGATTCACGTAAAGACGCATGCTTCTAATTCAACAGCTAAACATTCACGGTGTATATAAAGATCTAAGACTATACACCTTTCTTCAAATTATCATACGTATACCCGATGAGGTGCTAAGATAATTGAACATACATTTCAATCTTACTTCATGTATGAATTTCCTCCTCAACGCCGGTCGAATAGGCGAATACAACTTGCTTGGAGACGGCGGGGTAATGCACTTCTCATTTTTATAGTCAAATATCGTTGGTACCGCTGTTGATTTTAATATGCATGGCCTTTTGTTCTCCAAATTCAAAGATAATGAAACCAAAGGATGGACTTCCCACGGAGTCAACTCAAAATGTTTGCTACAAACTCGCGCGTCTTTCGTAGGTTCCCACTTTCTCGACGAGTGGGGCGATTTTCTTCGGTAACGGTCTAACCACACTTCAGATCTTAATATATCATTATCTCGATTAGGGAAACGAAAGAAACTTAGGTTATTATCTTGTCCTTCTTTATGCAAACGTTTTCACCCAGCAACAGCACACGGCATTTTTAACAAGTACCATAAAATGTAATCCTACATAGACAATATTATACAACTCAATGCGACACGGCTAATCGTTTGGTACCAATGACGTCACAGGATCACGTGACACTTACCAGGGCGAAACTCGAAGCGTGTGCGCTATGAGATAAAATTGGCTACTGTGAGAAAACGGGACAACCAATAAGTGTAAGATTTGAACAGATTGTATATTATATATATATATTTCCGAATATATACTCAAAAGACACGCCATATTTCACCTTTAAAGGATGCTCTTTTAAAGAGATTTGAGTTAACTGAAGAAGGTTTTAGAAAGCGGGTTAGAGCTTGTCTGCCTGAGACAGGCGAGTCATTTATTCAGTTTGTTAGTAGGTCTAGAAATTACTTAGATAGGTGGTTAGAGTTAGGGAAGGTAGCGCAGACTTATCAGGGCATCATAGATTTCTTGTTGCGGGACCAGCTATTCAATGTTTGTAGTAGAGATCTGTTCTTATTTCTTAAAGAAAGAAAACTAACTAGTGTAGATGAAATGGCAACTCAAGCAGATCAGTTTGCCGAGGCTAGAGGTGGAGCTCATAATGTAGTGTCGAAAGACAGAACTTTTAGAGATAGGCAAGGGGACGATCATAAACAGAAAGGCCAGAGTGGAAACTATAGAGGTGGAGGTAGTTCGATGGGTTCTAGAGGAGGTAGCAATAGTGGTAACATAGGTAGACCTTTTATTCGTTGTCGTCACTGTAATGGGAATCATGCTTCACATGAGTGTAGGAAAGCGGTGAAAGTGTCCGCTGTCGTAGACAATTTCAGTGAAAATAGTAGAGGGGACAACAATGTAGGGAGTTAGAACCAAGGTTTGAACAACCCATGGAATTTCGGTAGAGGTAGAGGTGGTCAAAACCGAGGTAGAGGTAGAGGTAGTAATAGTCCGGTTATTAAAACCGAGAGTAGTAGCTGTTGTGTTAAAGCGGATGGTGTAATGGCGAAGATCGGAACATGTCTCTTTCCGTATGCAAATCTTCCAACGGCAGATGGTAGAGTGAATGGCACGGACGTAATTGTAATGAGGGATACAGGTTGTACAGGTGTGGTAGTTAGGCGTAGTTTAGTTACGGATGACCAGTTGGTGGGTAAACAGTCACCGTGTATGTTGTTAAATAAGTCGGTAGAGCACGTGCCAATAGCGAAAATAGATGTAGATACACCTTTCTTTAAAGGGACTACAGAGGCACTATGTATGGATGACCCGATGTATGATTTAACGATAGGGAACATAGATGGTTCAGCACTTCCGGTAATGTCCGATTTTAGAAGTAGCATAAGTAATGCCGTAGAGACTAGAGCGCAGGTTCAGAAGCAAGCTCAGGCTTATAGAAAATTAAAGGTCCCTGCAGCCGTAGGTGACATATCTAAAGCGGAGTTTATAGAAGCACAAACTCAAGACGAGTCATTAGGTCCTTGTAAGGTGAAGGCCAATGATGGTGTAGTGAAGAAGTGTAAAGGGTCCGGTAGTTGTAAGTTTGTACATAAGAATAGGTTATTGTACAGAGAATTTGAAGATAGTGGTAGTAGACAGTTTCACCAATTAGTGGTACCTACCCAGTATAGAACGACAGTGCTTAAGGTAGCTCATGAGTCGATTATGGGAGGTCATTTAGGCGTAAAGAAAACGTCAGATAGAGTATTGGCAGAATTTTATTGGCCAGGCGTTAGTGGAGATGTAACTAGGTATTGTAGGTCCTGCGATGTATGCCAAAGGACAGTACCAAAAGGTCGAGTGACCAAAGTACATTTAGGTCAGATGCCACTGATAGATACACCATTTAAGCGGGTAGCCGTAGACATAGTTGGACCAATTTTTCCAGTGTCGGATAGGAAAAATAGGTACATTTTAACCATGGTAGACTATGCAACTAGGTATCCGGAGGCAGTAGCATTGCCCTCAATTGAAACTGAGAGAGTAGCTGAGGCATTAGTTGATATGTTCAGTAGGCTAGGTGTACCAGAGGAAATGCTGACTGATTGTGGGTCACAGTTTACGTCAGAACTTATGGCTGAAGTAAGCAGGTTATTGTCTTTGCGTCAAATCATGACAACACCATATCACCCTATGTGTAACGGGTTAGTCGAACGATTTAACGGGACGTTAAAGCAAATGTTACGGCGTATGTGTACCGAGAGACCCAAAGATTGGGACAAGTATCTCAATGCTTTATTGTTTGCATTTAGAGAGGTTCCACAAGAGAGTTTAGGATTCTCTCCGTTTGAGTTATTGTACGGTAGGTCAGTTAGAGGTCCCATGAGGATTCTTAGAGAGATGTGGGCAGGTGAAGTAGATAGTGATGAGGTTAAGACTACATATCAGTATGTTTTAGATCTGAAGGAGAAACTAGAGGAGACTTGTAAGATAGCTCAAAGTCAGTTAGTTAAGGCAAGTACCAAGTACAAACGGTACTATGACCAGAAAGCTAGAGCTAGGAAGTTTAAGATAGATGACCAGGTGTTACTGTTACTCCCGACCGATAATAACAAGTTGTTATTACAATGGAAAGGTCCGTTTTACGTTAGAGGGATAGTGAACACTATGGATTACCGTATCGAGATAAACGGAAAGTTAAAGACCTTTCATGCGAATATGCTGAAAGAGTATACCAGTAGAACCGATAATGTGCAACAAGGGGTGTTAACCGTAGTTAATGTTGCAGTTATTGAGGATAGTGAGGAAGACAGTAGTGAGGACACTAGTCCCATGTATTTTCCCACTAGTGTAGGTAGGGAGACAGCAGCCGATGTAGACATATCGGGCATGCTTAGTGTAGCAGAGGAACGAGAGGTAAGTCGTTTAGACTCTGAGTGTAGTACTGTTCGGTCCGATAAGTCGAGACCAACATATGTAGTGCAGTGTAGCTTTAAGCACACTTTAGCAAAGCCGATTAGGGAAACGAGAGACCCTACTCCATTTCGCAAACAGTATACTGGTAATGCGATGGATGCAATGTGTAAAGTTGGAGTTCTGGTAGTGGCAGGAAGTAGTGTTATTAGCAACAGTAGAGTCGGTGTAATAGACCGTGGAAAGGACAATATTGGGGCAGAATATTTAAGCCGCCGCACATAATGACCGGTTTAATACACTAGTGTATTGCAGTGTATTGTACAATAGTAGTATATGTTACGACAGGGTAGTGTACACTTGTAGAATAGTGTTGAAATTGTAATTACATATTATAGTTAGGTTATAACTGCAGTGGATGTTTTCCGGAAGACGGTCGTTGTACTGGCTGAAGGTTGCATCCCTCGGTAGTAATATTTACATACTCAAGCGATTGCGCAATCATCTTGTACGTTTTGTCGCTCATTTGCTCAGAAGAATTAATAGTTTCTTAACGTGTAAATATTAATTATCATTTTGTTGAATTTTAAAAGTGTAGCACTTTCTTTAAGTGGGGAGATGTTGTCACAAAATGTCACGGGTAGAGCGTACTGGTCGTATACAGCTCTTGTAAGTTATCGGTTACACCCAAATCTTTTGTTCGAGTTGAAACAATTTCACAATATTCATGATCTATTCATGTAACACGTAAAAGCGTGCACATTTTAAGTGGCCGCCAGAGAGGCCGTGTCATAAGTTTAGTTTTGTGCTAATGCATGTAAACGTATAGGTATATTTTCCTTAAACGGCAAAATTGTATAAGGGCCTCTCGTGTAGATTCAATACTGTAGATTTAGCCACGTTTGTCACGGACTGAACGGGGGAAATAATGATTTGGGCGTAATGTTTGCTATAAAACCCATTGTCTTCTGGCTCTCGCCGGGATCATCGATAGTACTTTGTTGGAACAGAGATTGGACGGCAAAATTCATAGGCAACATGTGGTTAGTAATTTTAATAAACTTTTATCGTACATTTGTATTCAGTGGGCGGCGCCATCTTGTTTGGCGGTTACGACATCCGGTTAGCATTGATGTTTCTCAAACATAACTTTAGACTAGCATATGATTTTGAAGTTACTTTATTAGATGTAATTATTGTAATTGATCATTAATTGTAAAACAATATTAATTTGATAACAGTGGATAATAGGTGCATTAGTTAACGTTGGCGTATAACTCAGTGATTGTAATACACGATTGTTAACATTGCGTGCATGCATAACTCAGTGAGTGTAATATATGAGTTATTTGATCATGTTTATATTACATGTATTAGGGGCATTGATTAACAGCGACGTACATAGCGTAGACATGGCGTTGTAGAATATGTATACATTGCTATTCATCATTCGTACATATATTGATTGAATAATGATTTGTTTGGGTAATGATAATTATGCAAGATTGGTATGTTTGTCAACCGACATCTAAAACATATGTATAATTACAGCCTAAGCCATCCAGGATATAAGCCATCCAGGGATGGAAATAAGCCATCCAGGATATAAGCCATCCAGGATCTAAGCCATCCAGGATATAAGCCATCTAGGGTTGGAGTAAGCCATCTAGGTTTGGATATCCAGGAGTGGAGCTAAGCTTCCACGAATAACGTTTACAAGCGGTGGAGACGGTCCCCGTACCTGCGCAGCCAGGTTTTACTAACGACAAGGTGGGCCCGTTACCAATCCTCACTGGAGGAATATTACTCACAATCTCAGTGGAGGTTAACTATCATTGCATCGCGTCATCAACCCTTACAGAAGGCATTTGATGACAATCATCCATTGAATTCGCGCATCATCATCTTCATGAGCTCTCGCGCATCACAGTTATCGCGCTAGATCAACATTGTTATAGCTTTAACAACACTTTAGTGTCTTAGACATTCAGTATTTATAACAATACTAAGAACGTCTTAAACGTTCAGGAGAACATTCTTTTCATAGTTCATTTGTGTATTCGCTTGTTTTTTTAGATAATTGTATATATATATTAAACATATTTTAAAAGTTGCATTAAACTTATGTAAATGCATTCACCGTCATTGATTCTTTCCTGAGTTAGCCCAACCACTTAAGTCATCCTGTGACAGAGACGGTGGATTATAAATTTTTTATTTATTGAATTGATAAACCGGATTGGTAAGTAGTATAGATAAATAATGGGGGTGTTTGCATAGTTCCTCCCGAGCAGGGTTTACTCAAGCAATTTAAAATATGTTAAAAAGCTTTAACAGCAAGCAAATCATCGTTATTTAACGATGGTGTGCTTGGGTTTAGAGCTGTGGTTAACACATTTTGGATGATTGCGTTTTTGGGCCTGCGAGGGGAAACTGTGCTTATACCCCCATTATCTTTACTACATTCACCGGTACCATTCATGCACCAGTACCAGTCATACTCCAGAACCATTCTTAACTCCAGTACCAGGCATACATCTGTACCATTCATACACCAGTTTTACACGGTACCATTCATACACCAGTACCGTTCATATTCAAATACCATTCATACACCAATACCATTCATACACCGGAACCATTCAAACACTAGTACCAATCATACACCAGTACCATTCATACATCAATACCGTTCATACACCAGCCAGTAAAATCATACACCAGTAACATTCATACACCAGTACCATTGATACACCGGTACCATTCATACAATGGCACTATTCATAATTCAGTACCATTCATACACCGATACCATTCACACACCAGTACCATTTATACAACAGTACCATTCATACTCCAGTACCGTTCATACACCACTACAAACCATACACCAGTACCATTCATACACCAGGTTCATTCATACACAAATACCATTCATACACCAGTACCATTCACACACCAGTACCATTCATACACCAGCACAATTAATACACCACTACCGTTCATCCACTAGTACAAATCATGCACCAGTACCATTCATACACAGTACCATTCACACACCGGTACCATTACAACCAGCACAATGCATGCACCAGTACCATTCATACAACCAGCGCAACTCATACTTAGTACCATTCATACACTGTTACCATTCATACACCGGTACCACTCATATACCATGTTTTGATAGCAGTTAAACAACATTCAATTTAATATTTCGTGATTTCTAACTACCCTCCCCATGTGCGGATCCAATAGTTGAATTGGGAGGTGGGGGCATATATTATGGTGCTTTGACAAGCATGGTCGGATTTTAATGCCGGCCCCCCCCCCCCACCCCCACCCCACACACACACACACACACCACACATCCGACACACACACACATCCGTCCCAGTGGATACGTTCAACATGAACCTTGGGGTCTTACACAAATAAATCGCATATATATTTCTTAAAAGTTATTTATGGAAACAATTTAAACAACACAACCTGTTCAATCGACAAGGCAGTTGACTTTCCACGTCGGTCGTCTGTTTTTCTTAACAATTATAAATAACTCTGCAAATGTCATAAACGCTGGAATTTGCCGCCGCTATTGTTTTTACTGTATATCATGCAGTCGCCGTTTTGACCACATGTACGCTACTTGTATACACTTGATAACAAAGGATATTTATATAAAATATTTCTCGAAAATCAACCAACCGTTCATTATTAAAGGACAGATGCGTCAGATGCGAGCAATATTCAGTAACGGTGGCCATATTACCTATTTTGGGGTTTTGACTAAGTATAGTTAAAGCGGAATTGTGAAACAATGTCCTGTTTTATAACATGCAGTGGCAATGCTTAGGGACCAGTCAATAGTTATTGGGGGGTTGGGACCAGTGCAAAATGGCATGGGACAGGTACTATTTTTGTCGCGACAAACCATGGGACGATACTTTTTTTTCCGCTAGCTTGCCATGGGACGTACACTTTTTTTAAAGTCAAATTCTTTCCCCCCACAAAAAACTTTAAACAATTACAAATATTGAAGCAGTGATCTTACAAAAATATAGGCTTCTGGCGACTGTTTGCTACAACTCTACGGCAAACATTGCTGCAAAGCTGCAGCAGACAAGTTTGCGGTGAAATTGCGGTACACTGTTACCATGCAAATGAAGTATGCGGCAAAGTTGCAGCAAACAAATATGCAAATGAGGTTCTGGTGATGTTCACCGCAACTTTCCCGCAGACCTCATTTGCATAGTAAAAGTGTGCGGCAACTTCTCATTGGACTGAAATTATAAAATAGAACAATGGTCGCTGTTTTTAAAAAATATATATATAATTAGCTCGAAAACATTTCGTGTTTTTTTTCACTATTTAACAATGACTGCACCATATTTAAATAAACTGACACGATTTAAATAAAATGACACAATTTAAATAAATCGACACTATTTAAATAAATGCTCTCGATTTAAAGTATATCTTTACGATTAAGATTATATCCTCACGATTTAAATATATCCATACGATTTAACTAAATGGTTTTGATTTAAATAATTGTTTGTGAATTCTAAATAAATGGACCTTCATTTTACTAAATGTATAACAATTTAATTAAATTCACTATATTTAAATAAATCAACTCAATTTATATAAACTGACACTAGTTAAATAAATCCTCTCAAAATTAAAATCTGTAATTTCTGCATTACTCTCATTTTCATGGAGATGTCAAGCGCTGTCATTTCTGCATTACTCCCATTTTTATGGAGATGTTGAGCGCTGTCATTCCGCATTACTCCCATTTTAATGGAGATGTCGAGCACTGTCAATTCTGAATTACTCTCATTTTCATGGAGATATCGAGCGCTGTCATTCCTGCATTACTCCCATTTTAATGGAGATGTCGATCACTATCATTCCTGCATTACTTCCGTTTTCATGGAGATGTCGAGCACTGTCATTTCTGCATTACTCTCATTTTCATGGTGATATCGAGCGCTGTCATTCCTGCATTACTCCCATTTTAATGGAGATGTTGATCGCTGTCATTCCTGCATTACTTCCGCTTTCATGGAGATGTCGAGCACTGTCATTTCTGCATTACTCTCATTTTCATGGAGATGTTGAGCGCTGTCATTCCGCATTACTCCCATTTTAATGGAGATGTCGAACACTGTCATTTCTGAATTACTCTCATTTTCATGGAGATATCGAGCGCTCTCATTCCTGCATTACTCCCATTTTAATGGAGATGTCGATCACTGTCATTCCTGCATTACTTCCGTTTTCATGGAGATGTCGAGCATTGTCATTTCTGCATTACTCTCATTTTCATGGAGATATCGAGCGATGTGATTCCTGCATTACTCCCATTTTAATGGAGATGTCGATCGCTGTCATTCCTGCATTACTTCCGATTTCATGGAGATGTCGAGCACTGTCATTTCTGCATTACTCTCATTTCATGGAGATGTTGAGCGCTGTCATTCCGCATTATTCCCATTTTAATGGAGATGTCGAGTGCTGTCAATTCCTACATTACTCCCATTTGCATGGAGATATCGAGTGTTGTCATTCCTACATTACTCCCATTTGAATGGAGATGTTGAGCACTGTCATTTCTGCATTACTCTCATTTTCATGGAGATATCGAGCGCTGTTGAGTACTGTCATTTCTGCATTACTCCAATTTTCATGGAGATGTCGAGTGCAGTCATTTCTGCATTACTCCCATTTTTATGAAGATGTCGAACACTGTCATTTTTTCATTGCTCCCATTTTCATGGAGATGTCGAGCACTGTCATTTCTGCATTACTCCCATTTTTATGAAGATGTCGAACACTGTCATGTTTGCACTACTCCCATTTTCATGGAGATGTCGAGCACTTTCATTTCTGCATTACTCACATTTTCATGGATATGTCGAGCACTGTCATTTCTGCATTACTCCCATTTTTATGAAGATGTCGAACACTGTCATGTTTGCACTACTCCCATTTTCATGGAGATGTCGAGCGCTTTCATTGCTGCATTACTCCCATTTTCATGTAGATGTCGAGCGCTGTCATTTCTGCATTACTCTCATTTTCATGGAGATGTTGAGCACTGTCATTTCTGCATTACTCCTTTTTTCATGGAGATAGTGTGTACTGTCATTTCTGCATTACTCCCATTTACATGGACATGTCACTAACTGTAGCAGTCCAATAGGCACCTTGATACCTTAGAATCAGCACCAGACCCTAGACAAACCAACAAACGTATATATACACACATCTACCTATTGAATTTGAGGTCATACTGAATAGTGTTGGGAATCGGATGAAAATTCATGATCGATCATCAGAATATTTAAACAACCGATGATCGATCATTAACCGATTAAACATGGCTGCTATAAAAGACAAGTGTAAGCCTTTTTCAGACTATAATGAAGAAATCACATTTCAAGTATGTTCTGGTAATAAAGGACCTGAATGAAACTGACCAACATATATTTTAAAAAGTAACTTGTGATACCCACTATAAATATGTGATTACTTGTTGCAAAATTAACTCATTTTATTTTCTTGTATATTTTAGTACAAGAGAATGAAATCAGCCATTTCATTTATAGTTTTCAATAACCGAGTAATGTCGATCATGAAAAATTGTAATCGATTAATCAGATCAAAGGCATAACTGATCGATGATCGATTAAATCGATTAATCGGAACAACACTAATACTGATCCTATTATTTTGCACTTGGGATACAATTTTAATTGTTCTGGTTTTAAATGCTGGAGTTATCATGGTGTTTGGTATTTAAAAATGTTCTTGCAATGAACACAATTAAATAAATGTTTAAAAATAAGGTTCCTCGAAAAAAATTACACTTGGCTAAATTATTGTTCACGTGGTACGTCCTTTGACATAAAATGCAACTTTCACTTTAGTAGTAACTGGAAATAATAAAATTCTGTATAAAGTCTTAGTTTTGCGATGATGTTTTGACTAACAGAGTCTTCAGATACAGCAGATCAGAATGGAAAAGTTTGTCGTGAAGTTCTGTGAATAAAGAAACGGCAAATCTGAATTTAAAAGATTGTGGAGATATTACGGCGTGCAATAAAATAAATAATCGGATTGGTAAAATTTGTCGCAATGTTGTGGCAAACAAAAAAACATGCAAGTAAGTGTGTGGTGATGTTATGGTGAACGTTCCAAATAAATAAATGTTTCTGGCGAATGTATAGCGTTTTGGCGAGTTTGCGGCAAATTCGACAAAGATTACCATAATGTTTGCGGCAACATCACCGCTAGTGGCGAACATTGGCGAACAATCAAGAATTGTTATGGTGAACAAAATTGTTCGATGCAAGCATGCAGCAAACCTCATTTGGTAAGGAGGGTGCTTATGGACCAGGCACTAGCAATATTTATCTGGGCATTGGGAATGGTGCAAAATGGCATGGGACAGGTACTTTTTTGTCGCGACAAACCATGGGACGATATCTTTTTTTTTCGTTTGCTTGCCATGGGACGTACAGTTTTTTTTATATAACATTTTTATTTGCACTGGTCCCAACCCCCCGATAAATATTGCCTGGTCCCTTAGTACGATACACTTAATCTATATATGAGGGTACCGACCCCCTTTTCGTACGCCGGATTCCGACCCATATTAGCCAGTATTCCGTACGCCGGGTTGTGGTACGCCGTACGCCGACATCGCAGTTTTTCATACGCGTACGCCGTATTTTTCTCAAAAAATATTTTTTTCCATCCAAAAAATTAAAAAAATGCTAATTTATGTCTCAGATTGCTGGAAATGCCATTTCAGAGCACCTAGGTTTCAAAATTTTCCGGGGGGGTGGGGGGGGGGGGGCATGCCCCCGGACCCCTCTAGAGAGCTCGGATTGTACATTTTCGGTGCATATTCTTATTTATTCATGGAAGTCTGGTGTTTTAATAGTGGAGATGAAAAGGCCATAATGTAATTATTAAACAGTAATGACATTTTAAATCAGAAAACAGAGTATAATGGATTTATCGTAAATTTTCGGCAAGAGGTAGAGTCAATGAGCCGGAGGTAGGGTCGATGACACAGAGATAGCGTCGATGCTTATGATGTACGGTGTTGGCATAGCTGGTATTTTGTAGTAAATTAACTATTAAATCAACCTGCAATCGATACTATGCGATAGTTATACAGTTATATTTACATATTCGGATACACTTTTAGTTCATTTTGGAGACATAATCGGAAAGCGTTAAAAATTTGGACAGTTTTAGCATCACATATCCTACACCAGTTTCGAACATATCTATGTCGAAACCCATATTTCCATGATCTAAAAGCCTACTGTCTACATTTTATATCACGTATTGGTTACTCGAATGTGTCCGTAACTGTTACTTTGTATGGACTTTGCAACATTTTTTACAGACCCCTTGTGTGTTCGCGATATTTTTTTAAAATCAAATCTTGTTTGGAATTTAATGTTTCTGGTACCAAATTAACCGGATAGGGTAGACCTTGGTTACTAAAAAAAGATACTTAAATTTTGTCCACTATTTTTATTTTTATATGACTATATACCTTGGTCCAATACTTTTTTTACAGAGTATATATTTTAACGTGGATTTAATGTCAAGGTAACCGCACATTTTTCTCTGTTTTTTAATATTAATTTAAACATACCGACATTCTTACCGGGGGTTGGGGCTGGTGGGTGGAGTTAGGGATGGTGGTGGTGGTGGTGGGTGGGGTGGGGTGGGGGTGGGGGTGTATGGGGTGTTGTCGTCCGTTGTTAATTTGCGTCTCGTTAAGACAATAGGGCCTTCAATTTCCATCTGATCTTTACCAAACTTTACCAGATTGTTAATGTCAATGAAAGCTCGGACAAGTTCGAAAATCAGTCAAATCGGACAAGTAACAGCGGAGTTATGGCCCTTGATTTAGTTAAAAATGCTATATTTTGCCTCGTTAAGACGATAGGAGTTCATTTTTTATCCGATCTTTACTGATTATAAAAAAAATATGTTCGAAACTGGTGTGATGCTAAAACTGCCCACATTTTTAACGTTTTCCGATTATGTCTCCAACATGAACTAATAGTGTATCCGAATATGTAAATACAACTGTATAACTATCGCATAGTATCGATTGCAGGTTGATTTAAGTTAATTTACTACAAAATACCGACTATGCCAACACATTATATCACCGTACATCATAAGCATCGACGCTATCTCTGTGTCATCGACCCTACCTCCGGCTCATTGACTCTACCTCTTGCCGAAAATTTACGATAAATCCATTATACTCTGTATTCTGATTTAAAATGTCATTACTGTTTAATAATTACATTATGGCCTTTTCATCTCCACTATTAAAACACCAGACTTCCATGAATAAATAAAAATATGCACCGAAAAAGTACGATCTGTCAAAGAAAACACACACACCTTCCAATCTTATAAAAGACCTAGGCGTGAAATTAAACAATAATTTGTAATATTTTTGCAACTTAGACATACTTTGAACACATACAATTGGAATAGCATTCCCCGATTTTTGAAATAGATCGTTGGATTAATGATATTATGAAAAACAACGAGCTGAACTCACCTTTATTTTGTTATTTTCATCTTTGTCTCTACCTCGGAAGTGTCATCGACTCTCGTTTTCATATACCTCCATAATGTGCTAGAGTCAGTGTTTAGTACCCGTGTATTAGAGGCGTGCGACATAGCTGTTAAATGTTTTTGTTTTGTACAGAGGGATGGTTATTCCGACTGAATATTTCTTTGTCATTAGTCTACCAGGAAGGATCATACATGTATAATGTTTGAAGTGTTTTATAAAGGAAGGTAAGTGAACATATTACCTAACTAGCTTGTCATGGCATGTTTGAACATTGTGTATTTAGAACATTGTGTATTTAGATAGTTATCGATAACCTCTATGAAAATCACTGCAGAGTTGGTTGTGGTTGTAAAAAGTTACTTATTAACCCGTATTGCTACCTGTTTCACGATTTAACTGCGTCGGAGGTAATATATACATTTTTTGGGTACATACATTGCAAATATTTTACACCAGGCGCGGATCCACGGGTAGGTCGCACTGGTCGTACATGTATCCGCTCAGTAACTGCGGTAATGTAAAAGAAACTGCAACATCTCGTACACTGCTTCCCAGCCGGATCCCGGAGAATGACGGGATTGGCCGAGTTTTCACGATTGGTTAAAACATCTCAAATAAGACCGCGTGTCTCGAACTAAAATTAGATAACAATTCGGCCAAGAGTTGCTTAGTATGTCTTATTCGGGATGAAAGGTCAAGTTACTTTTCTCGCTCTTCTGATGGCTGTTTCGTTTATGAATATGTATTGTTGGTTAGCATTGTATAAATCGCACAGGATTAGCTATGGAGAAATGCTCTTCTTCTTAACCATGTGCATGTATATATATATATTGACTTCTATTATAAATGCATGTATATCTGTATTCGTTTCAGATAGCGGCACATAGTTCATACCAGGTGCGTGTCCACGAGTAGGTCGCACTAGGAACAATGGAGAACTTCATGTCAGCTGACTTGAATGAGACGGAGTTGAATGAGATCAACGGGTTGACATCGAGTTTATTGCTCGGCGTTTTGGCGAAGTTTGACCTGCTTATAGAGGACATTCATAAAGAAAAAGCGTGTCCAACTTCTAACGCTGAATGGACAGACCTGCTACTGTATATTGTATTTGATGCATGTGCCTTGACGTTTAAGGCAGCGGATGGCGGAGTGACGGCAAAGAAACATCAACGGAAAGGAACAATATGTAAGCAAGCATGTCAGAGTTACCTTTTGGGAAGTTCATTTGATGGACTTGGTTGTGCCATTCCTGGTCGGTTCTTGGACACTGATGTCATGAATGTTCTAGATGAGTTTATCGCGACTCAATCTGGAAATCTCGATTGTAAGACAGAAACAGCTGCACTGGGTGAGAAAACGAATGATCCATCAACAGTTCAGCAAATAGTCTTGAAACCAGGTTCATTTCCATGCTATACGAAACTTCAACAGAGTGAAGCTACAACGAAGTTAGTCCAACTTGCCAAATCATTGAACTACGGTCCAGTAATCAGGAGCGAGAAAAGAGAAGCACTTTTGGTGCATACATTTGAATTTGATGATTCAATAGCTGTGCAATGTGATTCGTGGCCCACAGAGTCACATCCATGGAAGACTCGTCATCGACTAGCGCAATGGCCGACAGCTGCGATGATACGGAAATCCACTGAAACCCCTTCTTATATTGTGTCGAAAGCACATTTGTCAAACGCAGACGACAAATTAGAATGGCGGTATTCATTCGGACGACAGGAAGTACTTTTGCTGAGAGAACTTTCAACAATGATGAAGATGACCTACGTTGTGTCAAAATTTCTGTTAAAACAGATAATAACATCCGATGACAGCTTGTCTACATATCACTTGAAACACTAATGCTGTGGCTTTGTGAACGGAAAACGTCTGACGAGTTTAATGCAAAAACACTGTATGAAAATGTACTTGACTACCTCGACTTTATCTTGGAGAATTTGGAAAAGCTATGCGTCAAACATTATTTCATTCCAGAAAACAACATGATTGCACACTTACCACAGACCACAGTGTATGACATCAAAGAAAAGATTCAAACGCTGAGAAACAACCCTCTGGTTTGTCTGTCCAACACGCATCTTGTTAAGGCATACCCGTTTGAAATACGCATCATCGCAAGGAATATTTTAGAAAAACCTGAACAAGGCGAACTGATGTTCAAGCAGTGTCAGTCTATCTGTCTCGACATTGTAACGCATTATCTCTTAGAGTCCCATCTCCCACACTTCGACTGCGTGTGGACATACGCACAGTACGCTTTGCCAAACACATCACCCAAAGACAAACGTTGTCAACTGCTTTTCGTCTGCCAAAATCTACGCAATAATGAGTCTATGAAAACATCCATGCTGGCTGACAAGCTCTTCGGAAAGTCGTACAAGGGGCTTCTTATACTGACTCTTGCATTTTACGAAGAACTAAGATCCGATCTTCCAATTTTCCCGAAAATGAATATGTCTCAATACATAAACACAGACGTAAATGATACATCAATGGAAATGAGCATAGCGGAAACATTTAAAGTCATTGGCGTAAATTCACATGCCAAAACTAGTAGAACTCTCTGTTTTCTCATACACGAATTGGTGACCAAGACTGACATTGCACAAAGCATTGCCACTCAAGTGTTGAAACACTTTGCAAATGTGATATGGTCGTCACCGGCGGAAGACCAGCATCAGTACTTGTTGTATCGTTTCAAAGAGATAACAACATTGCTTCAGGTTCCCGCTTCCGACATTGAAGTTGTCATGGCATCACTGGTTCGGCTATGGAATGCCTCGGATATGAGTCTTGTATTTCTTCAAACCGCAGGTCATTTATTTGACGAGGTGTCGATGAACGCGGTACTAAAGCATTGTGTGTTTGCCATATTCCTCTTCACTGAAAATGAGACGATTCCAAATGAAATAACTTCGCAGTGGAAAGTTGTGAAAAGCCTTATAACTTCAGGATACATCCCAAATGCGATTAGTACTTTTTTGTTTGTAGCTGCAACGTGCATTTTTCAAAAACTCACCAACCAAAGGACCGCTGAAGTGAACGTTTGTCTTAGACATCTCAAGTCTAACCTCTCTCACCTGCATAAAAACATAGAGGAAATGGAAGAGACATTTGCAGCTTTGTTAGAATCAAAACCATTAGATTTTGAAAGACTGTTTCAAGCACAGTGTTGCTATGCCAAATTTGCATGGAGTGTGTAGGTGTTTCGTTTGTGGTTGACGTAATGGACGAATTACTGAAGCCACATCATAATCTCGGCGTGCTTGCTAATGTTGGTATTGAGTTGACGGCAGCGAAAGAACTGGACAAAGCAATCGAAGTTTTGGAATTATGGTCACACCGCTATATCCAAGCTAGTGTAGAACAGAATCCCCAGCTTATTGTTAAGGTATTTGGAAAACTTGGACATTTGTATCACATAAAGTCCAACACCGAATCAAAATCTACAAGTAAATATGTCAGGAAAGCTGTTGTCATGTTTCAAAGCTCGCTTAGAGAAAACACACCGGACATATCCGTCATGGTTGATTATGTTTTGTTTGTCAAACAAAACATCCCGAATCTCTTAAAATCTTCGCTTGAAAGTGCTTTTCGGAGTGACGATTCGATGACCATATCATCATACTTTGAAATGTCATTGCCGCTTTTTCAATGTGAAGAGCTACACGAAATTCAGAAGTTTATTGAAACAAATGGAAGCATGAAGGTGTCGTCACTAGTTCTGGCTCATTACCTCGGTATCGTGTGTCTGACATTGGACGAGTCCTGGACAAATGCAAAAAGCAAAGAATGTTTACAAACGATGGAGGCAATTACACAAGCCCTCGAAGCAACACTTGAAACAATGACGGGAAAGGGCGTTAACTGCGAAAATGAGGAGGCAGTGTTGTCCTGTTCATATATGCTCCTATTGAATGCACGCAGATGCGTAACTTTATTAGATGACACGATTAAAACCACTGACGCCGATTCCCAAATAGAAATAATGTATTCTCGAGTAGGACAAAACAGTCGTTAAAACTATCTGTACCATGAACGCAGTGAAACCGGACTACGAGAGCATAACATTTGCCTTTTTAAAACCTGGATATTGATTTTCATGGCTTAAACAAATGTAGATATAAAAGTCGAACAGGAAATTTAGAATTCAAGGACCACAGTCAACCAAAAAACGCACAGAAACAAACAATAATTACAGATATGGTTAAAATGCAAGATATGACATCACAAACATAAAAGGGTTGACAACAGGGCTACCGCCTTGGAACGATCAGTGGCAAAAAAAGACCACTCCATGGAATTTAAATCAGGTTCTTACATCGTCCAATTCGTTTAAACGTTATGGTTACTCACAATATATAAACACAATGTATATTTGTGACAGCAAAGAATATTTGCTAAAAATATGCAGTGCATTTATGCTTAATCACGTATCCGTTATTATGTATTTATTTGTTGTCTTAGTGCATCAGAAAGTAAGAAAGAAGGTTGAAAGAGAGTGAGTGAGTGAGTGAGTGAGTGAGTGAGTGAGTGAGTGAGTGAGTGAGTGAGTGAGTGAGTGAGTGAGTGAGTGAGTGAGTGAGTGAGTGAGTGAGTGAGTGAGTGAGTGAGTGAGTGAGTGAGTCAGTGAGTCAGTCAGTCAGTGAGTCAGTGAGTGAGCGGCAAGCGAGCGAGCGAGCGAGTTTCATACAGTGTTTTTACATTAAACTCGTCCGACGTTAGTCACAGCATTAGTGTTTTCAAGTGATATGTAGACAAGCTTTCATCGGATGTTATTATCTGTTTTACCAGAAATTTTGACACAACGTAGGTCATCTTACATTATTTCTATTTGGGAGCGGGCGGGTGTGTGATTGAGTGAGCAGACAGTCCATTCGGTCATTCGGTCATCCAGTATATTTGCAATATTTGTTTTGTAAAAAAAAAGTTGCAGTTAGAAAAAGGACACAATTATGATGTTGTTAATCACAGTACACGTTGTAACAAGTAATTCATAAATGCTGAAGTTCCTCTTTGAAAAATTGAGCCAGTTCAATACTGTATTTAACGTAAAGAGTTTGCAAAATGCGTACTCTGTCAATAATGAAACTTTGCAGGAATACCAAATAAACTAGCTTTGTAATATTCATACCATCGTGTAAACTTCTTACGATTGTTTATCTTTGAAGGTCATGGAAATATTTGTGAACGAAATATCAGTACGTGGGCTCATGTCTAAGCATAGTTGAGAAAAGAAAATGCTATGATTTTGCCTTGTTAAATCTCCATTGCTACTTCAGATCATTGTTCCTCAGATCTTTACCAAACTTGGTCAAAGTGTTTATATCAATGAAAGCTGCTTATTTTTAATACTTATTTTATTTAGGAAATTATATCGGTCATAGAAAAAACTTGGGAAAATTTAAAAACTAGACATGAGGAACTAAAACAAACATCGGTTATGGCCCTTGGATTAGTTAAAAAGGCTAAACTCTGCTTTGTTAACACTAGTTCCTTCATTTTTCATTCATTCGATCTTTACCAACCAACGTGTTCAAGATGTTGATATCATGATACAGATCCATTTAAACCAGAGATTTTCTGAAATGTGTTATAATTTGGCCTCGTTAACACGACAAGGCCTTCATTTTTCATCGGATCTTTACCCACAAACGTGTTAAGGTGTTGATATCATAATACAGATCCAGTCATATCTGCCCCAACCAGACGCGCACATCCCAATCTGTTATAAGGGTCATTAGCCAGAAGAACGTCCACAGGTTGACTGTTTTAGAATAATATAAAATAAAACACACACTGTTATCTCGAAATTTCTTAGTAATAACTAAGTAAAAACTAATAACTGAAATCAATACTCGATAGCACAGACCTAATAACAATTTAATATGTCTGAGCCGATTGTAACAAATATACTGCCAAAGAGGTGCAACTATGACCCAAATGTAGACGATGTCTTCCATATACTAGTACTGCGGCAAAAGTAGTGCCTTTTTATTTGATTGTTTAGTTTTTTTTATGGGATGCCCAGTTGTCCGTCGCCAGTCCGTACGTCGTCCGTCGTTAACTTTTTTCTCGATAAGACGATAGCGCCTTCATTTGTAATCCGATCTTTACCAAACTTTACTGGTTTGTTAATATCAATGAAAGCTCGGAGAAGTTCGAAAACCAGCCAGATAGGACCAGTAACAGCGGAGTTATGGCCCATGATTTAGTTAAAAATACTATATTTTGCCTCGTTAGACCATATGGCCTTTATTTTTCATCCGGTCTTTTTTCAAACTTTAAACTGTTAATATCGATGAAAGCTTTGACGAGCTCGAAAAACAGCCAGATCGGATCAATAACACCAAAGTTATGGCCCTTAATTTAGTTAAAATTGCTATATTTTGCATCGTTAAAGCGATAGGGCCTTCATTTTTCATCCGGTCTTTTTCAAACTTTTACCAAATTGTTGATATCAATGAAAGCTCAGACGAGTTTGAAAACCAGCCAGTTCAGACCAGTAACAGCGGAGTTATGGCCCTTGATTCAGTTAAAATGCTATGTTTTGCCTCGTTAAGACGATAGGGTCTTCATTTTTCATCCGATCTTTACCAAACTCTACCAAATTGTCATATCAATCAAATCTTGCACAAATTTGAAAATCAGCTAGATTGGACCATTTACACCGCCCGGAGTTTGAATTTCTGAAATATGTTATAATTTGTCCTCGTTAACACGATAGGGCCTTCATTTTTCATCGGATCTTTTTCAAACTTTAGCAGATTGTTGATATCAACGAAAGCTCGGACGATTTTGAAAACCAGCCAGATCGGACCAGTAACACCAGCTACAATTGCTGACCTTTTCCTTGTTAACGACGATAGGGCCTTCAGTTTTCATCCGATCTTTACCAAACCTTACCATATTTTTACTATCAATGAAAGCTTGGACAAGTTCGAACACCAAACAAATCGGATTAGTAACACTGGAGTTATGGCCCTTGATTTAGTCAAAAACAATATATATTTGCCTCGTTAAGACAAAAGGGCCTGAATTTATTTGGCCGGATTTCAATGAAACTTTGTAGGGATGACCAGTACCAAATCTAGTTGTACATATCGTCACTGTGTTCCGGTTGAATGATTTTGGCGGAGTTGTGGCCCTTTAAAGGTTAACTACACCAGCTTTGGACTAGTTCTCCTGAAACCCTGGCTGGATTTGAACGAAACTTTGCAGGGATAATCAGTATCAAGCCTAGTTGTGCATATCATCGTCATGTTCCGGTTGACAGATTTTTGGCGGAGTTATGGGCTTTTAAAGGTTTTTGATATACAAACATTTTCCGGGCTAGTTCTCCTGAACCCCTGACTGGATTTCAACGAAACTTGAAAAGGATGATCAGTATCAAGCCTAGTTGTGCATCGCCGTATTCCGGTTGAATGATTTTTGGCAGAGTTATGGCCCTTTTAAGGTTTTAATACACAAACTGTGTGCCGCCTAGTTCTCCTGATCCCTTGGCCAGATTTCAACGAATTTGGCAGGGATGATCAGTATCAAGCCTATTTGCGTATATCTTCTCCATGTTCCAGATGAATGCTTTTGACAGAGTTATGGCCACTTATACATAAACTTTATCTTTAACAAGTAGACCGTCCACATGCCCTCTTGGGCCTCTTGTTTTCGCATAAGGAGACAACTAATAAGAAACAAGAGGACCAAAGAGGCCTGTTGCGCTCACCTTGTAGTAATGGTACCAGTTGAATGTGAATGGTATAGTTATTAGCTCTCTACTTCAGTATATTTTATGCTATTCAAACACTATGTAGAATCAAAAAAAGGATCAAGGACCTCAATGTTTTTTTATCCAAGAGTCTTTATTCGTATACCATTATCATTAAACATGTCAATTACAGCAGATGCTTTGTGCCATTTAATAATGCTATTGACAAGTATTACTGAGAAGTTTTTGTCAAGTTACACTGAGGCTGGCGTGATTCAGTAATTAATCATTAATTAATTAATAAATCCGGAGGACCCGGGTTCAATCTTTACCGGTGCCACTGAGTTTTGTTAGTGTGTTCTGTGGCAAGATGCTTTCCAAAAGCCTCGTCCATCGGATGGCGACGTACACCATGTGGTCCCGTGAACAACATACACCACGTGGTCCTGTGAACAACGTACACCACGTGGTCCTGTGAATTGGAGTCTATACTCCGAGCATGTTAAAGAACCATATGAATCTGTTTGTTAGTAAGAGTAGGACAGGTTCTCGGAGTCCTATGTATCATTTCCCTTATGTATTCTTCCCCCTATGTATCCTTCCCCTTATGTATCCTTCCCCCTATGTATCCTTCCACTTATGTATCCTTCCACTTATGTATCCTTCCCATTATGTATTCTTCCCCTATGTATCCTTTCCCTCATGAATCCTTCCACTTATGTTTCCTTCCCCCTTATGTATCCTTCCCCTCATGTATCGTTCCCCCTATGTATCCTTCCACGTATGTATCCTTCACCCTTATGTATCCTCCCATCATGTATCCTTCTACTTATGTATCCTTCCTCCTATATATTATGGTCGATTGGGATGAAAATTGAATACAGACCCTGGTTTCACATACCAAAAGAATAAGATTTAGTTTTTACAAATTTTATTTCATCATGGTTGACATATTGTAATAGTAAAAAAGCATGCAAATAAAACAAATAATTCATTAATACAGGATACAACATTGCAAGAAATGATAAAATATTTATAAATGTATGGTTAAAACAATGGTTAAAACAATAGCACCAAATGTATCTAGTATATGTCATCATTCACTAGCACTATATGATGAATGGTGTTTAAATAACCCTTTAGTAAGCAGATATTGCGCATAGCCAAATAACTGTCTGAATTTTATTCAGTGAAATGTATACATGAAAACATTAGCATCGACCCAGATAAGGCTGTAGTAATACATTGTTTGAAAAAAAAAAGTTTATTTATTATTGGTATCTATTTATTATTATTTACATTTTCTGCTTATCACATGACATCCATTAGAGCATTAGCTTTTATATATTGCATCTGTTACGTAATACATCTGGCCCATTTAGCTCAATTAGTAGCGACGTTCGACTATCATTGTAATTTAGTGTGGGTTATGAGTTCAATCCCATGAAACGGTACTTCTTTTTTTGTACCGTTATTAAATTCCGTCAAACAATCTTGGTTTTATTTAGTAAATATCCAATAATGGTTGGTGTGTTATGTTTGTCAACGTAATTCTATGGTGTTTTATAGGCTAAAAGTTATGGACATAGTCTCTTTAAAGGTAAAAAAAATGGCATAATTATACTTGAAAATTGTTTATCCAAACCCAGTCCATGTGTTCAGGTCACAAAATAATATAAATGTGCCGATTAAAAGTATACGTTTATTAAAGGATGTTTACAATACCCTAGATCGAATAGGCAATAGTTGGTAACTCTTAATTCAACAGTCCGGTTTTGGCTCGACTGGTTGAAGCTGGTTATACTGTATCTATATATTTTGGATTTTCAAATGTTATATATATAACTTGTCGGTGGTAGGTTTAGAAACGGAATGCATCTGTTTTAAACTTTGCCTGTTGATGGCGGGATAGAGACTTTATCAGCTGTCATAGCGGGTTGGTGTACCTCGAGTTATTGAAATAACAAATGGAATTAATCAGGTAGTTTTCTTTTTATACTTTTCTATTTGACAAAATATTTCTAACTGCCCTCCTCAAAAGAGTATGCTGTATTCTATGCCATATGCTAAGGGGCATTTTGTTGAGTTGCTGAAAATTCTATGGTAGACACTTTCTTTTATAATGGAGCCCACGTCGGTTCATGCCAGAGGCCAAGAAAAAACCCAGCCGTGTTTCAGGTTTCCTGCTAAAAATAAAATAGGGTAGGTAGGTCGATTTTTTTATGTTTTTTTACTACACGAAGGTAGAAATTACAACCAGAAAACATAATTCTAAACTTTGATTTTGAGGGCCTCAAGGATGTATCTATTAATATATATATAATTCAAAATTGCTCCAAAATGGACTTTGAACTCATGACCTGAAGATGTGTTGATAGGAAAATCACATACAGAACCGGTGACAGTAATATTGTAGCCTTTATATGAAGGATGAACCTCCCCGATAATATCGGCCACCAATTTGTTGGTAGAAATACAGCTAATATAACACCTGGCCTCTCGGTGGTCGCATTTAGCGACCTTCAAGGCCATAAGCCTTGCTGCGGCAGCCAATGCCAGGTAAAAACAAGCGCAAACATTCGAGATACACCAATCGCAAAACAATTTCATCATCATTGCAGCACAAGAGAGCGCGATTTTGTTTATTTTTTTTGAAACGGGCAAAAAAAAGTTTAGGGTTGCGACAAAATATAGGGTCGGTCGGGAACCTGAAACACGATTATTTTTTTTCTTGGCCTGGTGAAGACCTTTAAAGAGCATGACAAAAAATGACAAAAAAATTAACATTGAGAGGTGGTCCTAACCCACAGCATATAGGCAGATTTGCAGTGGTCCTATCCTACACCCAGTAAAGACGCATGGAGAATAGTCTAAAACTATTTTCCCTCATTATCACAGAGGGACTATAAACTTTCAAATTACACAAACATATATTGTGGTCGGGGCATAAACATATATATACAACAGTCTATGAACTGATTTTAGAATTATTTTATATTTAAAACTTTGTGATTCTTGGTTTCAAGAAACTCATTACTCAGTGAGAGATACAAACAGTCGTAAGTCTCGTTTTTTACAGTAATGTATATAGTGAAGATGTGACATCACAATAGTAGTAAGTGATGTCATACTATCAGGAAGTGATGTCATAATACCAGGAAGTGATGTCATGATAGAAGCAATTAATGTTTAAAATGGTTTTTAACATGAATCAAGCATTCTGATTGGTTTAATTTAGCAAACGTGGAGAGTTTCTACTCTCGAGGGTAATGAGTTTCTTGAAATCAAGAATCACAAAATTCTAAATAAAAACTAATTCTGAAATGTGTTAATAAGAGAAAGTAAATTATTCTTGAATAAACAGAGAATGACGTTCTTCACAGGCAATAGTTTCATTCATGAAAATGTTATTGCATTGTATGCTAAAACAAATATTTTTTAAATATGTAATTCAATCCACAGACATATTAATACATTCTCATTAGGTCTATGTTCAATCCTAATACTAATTTGCATATTGTTAAACAATTTTCCTAAGTAACTCATATATACAACTTTTCTTAAACAGTCTGTCATTCAATAAGTTTGACAGGCACTGTAGTGGATACATTCAACATTCAAACCATGCAAGGAATCACAGTACAACCTTCTGCTACATACTCTTAGCAGACCCAAATAACTCAACTTTTACAGATTTAAGTTGGACATAACTAACCCTCAGTTGCTTGTTTTGTTTGTGTTTTTGTTGTTGTTATTCTCTTGAAAAATAGTGTATTTGATAATAATGATAATAAGAAATAAAAAAAACTTCAGCAGTTATGAAAGGAACGGATTCCAGGCAATCTTCAAGTATTTATCAAGCATCAAAATTAGCCCAACGTTTATTAATTCAGTTTCATTTTGACTTTGAACCTGCTTGCATGTAATTGAATAAATAAAATTCAAAAAGTTCATTTTTTTGTCATTACTCTACCATAGGTTTTAATACTGTTTTAATACTATTCATAATTTTGATAGAGCATCATCAAAAAAACTGACCAATCAGTAACCAGAAATAAGACATAACCAATACATTCTGGTAGGTGATAAACTCGGTCTTTATCCTTGATGTTCAACCAAGTTTACTGTTAACATTAAGGTATCTACAGTGTGATTCTTTTAAAACCCTGCATATTTCATGCATATTCATACAAACTGATTCAATATATGTATCTTTTAAAATCAAAATCTTGAAAATTATGGTATTTTTACTCTGCCAAAGATTTTTATATTACTATAGAACCTAAGGATAAAAACCGAGTAACACAAATTTGATCACCTACTGAAAATAAAATAAAATCTCAACATCTCTGCAATGCAAAATTATGAATTGGTGCCATATATTCAACGCTTAATAATATGTAAAGGTAATTTGCTTAAAACTATTCAAATAAATATTAACAATAATTATCAAAATTTAATGTATTTAGTAGATAAATGTGAAGCCACAGGTTTTTAAAAAAATTGCCATGTGTCCCTTTAAAATTGTGTTTCCAGTGGTTTGAAAACCCGCTGGCTCGAACTTGAAAACATTGCTATACGAAATCAGGAGACAAGGGACACTGGAATGATCATCAAGTCCAGTTGTTGAGTATAGAAAAATATACGTTGAACTTATTATATTCTAGAAAAGGAAAAACTGTTCTTTTTAAATGCAATATACATTACCCGTCTTGCCTTTAATACTCTTTTAAATCTGTATTTGTCTTTTAGATACCATTGGTGAATGTTAGGGTCTTGACAAAACGAAAACAGTCACCGGGTAGGTGGGTGGGGTAAAACTAATGCGGGCAGGAGAGGATCAACCAGGCTGTACTGTGATTCATTGTCATACAGAAGTGATATTTTGACACAATTCTTTAGAATTATCGCCGTAATAGTCACTGGATGTTTCACCATAATAGTTAGTGTTGCTAAGCAATGGAATGTATTTACTATAGGAAATATCGTGTAGAATTTCTCCTGAATGTCTTTTGGTTTTGTCTTTTCGCACACGGGAAGGGGACGTCGACTTGGTCTCATCCTGATAAACACTACACTTATTATTATCTTTATGACATTCCTGAGGAGATCCCACACTGTTACTTCTTGGACGGCCCATAACAACGGGAATAAAATTCATGATTGAAGTTTTATTTTGTGAGAACTTCACAACTGGGGTTCCGCTTAATCGTTTAGTGTTCACGTTCACATTATTCAACTTTTCCTGAGATGTGCTGCTGTAAAATGAGCGTCTGTTTATTACTGTACTGAATTTGGTGTTTGTGGACTGGGTCACCGTATTCTGACATGAGGCAGGAGGGATTTCAAATGCATCTGTGTCCTCTATCACTACGCTCGTTGTCGGAGCGTTAAGGCATGGCATTAAAAGTTCGGTGCTTTTGGTGAGATCATCAATGATATCTTCTATATCTGGTCGGTTGTTCATGTCTATCTCTAGACATGAGTATATGAAGTTACACCTGTAATAAATATTTGGATGTTACGTCATTAAGAAATGCAGTCAAAATGTCACTATGCTCCAGGGATGTGATACTGCAGGTTTTTAGAAGATTATAATAAATATAAAACTCTATGAAAAACTATGACCCAGGAGCTGGGCCAAATTTAACAGCAAGATCATTATTTGAACAATTTGATATAGGACCATAAGACCATGCCCTCAACATTTACCCCATATTCAACCTTCTGGTCACCATTTGAACAAATTTGGTTGAGGACCACACGTTATTGCTATATAATAAATATCGGAGATTGACGTTTTGTAGTTCCAGAGAAAAAATGTTTTTAATATATATATATAGCTCTACGTTAAACTGACTGGCTATCTTTGATATCAAATTTTATGTAAATAACAAATTCAATACGGAATGACCCAAACATGATTTCTATAAAAATAAATATGAAAAAAAAGTTGCTCAAAATGTCTAGATGGACAAAGGACTCTGTGCCAGTAGAGTAAACTGAACCTGTTCTCTTTCTCAATGTTACTTACAAGTCCTCGGGGCAGTTTTTGGGCAGGTTCAATCTCCCGCCATTCTTTACGTATTCCAACACCTGGCTGTTGGACAGACCCTGGTACGGGAAGCTCCCAAACGTAATGATCTCGTAGATCAAAATGCCATAACTCCAGATGTCCGACTTGGCATTGAAAAAACCATCGGAAAGACTTTCGGGCGACATCCATCGTACAGGTAACATACCTTAATATATAAATTTATCACATTAATACTTTTAAATTTAAAGATTCTTTAAACGAAATGATGTATTTAACCCTATACCCCTACATATATACAATGGACTGTTCTTTCTTTGAATTAAGACCATTCCATTTATGTGACAAAGGGGTGTTTGTGGGGGGGAAACGACTGATCAGGCTGATCAGGGTTTACAATGGACACAAAGGCTATTATAGTCGTGCTCAGCAGGTAAAGGTTGGATACAGATGATATGTTAGTAGATAATTTGTTATTTTGACAGTTGCAGTATGTTCTCTGATTATTTGTTCAACTGGATATATAAAAACATTTCTTAGTAATTTACATTTTGCTGGCTTGCATCATCAGTTGAGGGGTTTAATTGTAGATTTATGCCTAATATAAACTCACTAGTCAGATATGGTCATTTTTCTTTTGACAAATTATTTATGAAAGGCCAAAAAGAAAAATAGGTGTGTTTCCTATATACTCTAAAAAAAATAGGGTAACAGTCGTTAGTTTTTTTTTGTTGTTGTTTTTTAATAGCAAGATATTGTGAGATTCTATTTATAACATACAACCCATACAAGTTGATGATACAACGTGAAAGTTTCTCTGTGATGTTGTCAGTTTACCTCAATATAAGACCGCCCCAATTAAATTACGCGTTCCTGTTACAAATAATAGGACACTTTAAACTAGAAGACCATTGTTTAACATGCATTTCACTAATTAGTTTAATAGTTAATTAGCGTCGCATTGTTTACAGGAAAGAAAAACATTCAACCCTGAACGTATCATATAACATTACAAGCAAATCATATGGCTTAAACATATTACCTAAATATTTTACACTTTTGCTGTGTAATTCGGTAATAATATGCATAGTTATACCACCAGTGCCCAGTGAATTACAGAAAATATATAATGGTGTTATGTTTCACTTCCATGATGTAAGCTTAAATGTGATAAATCATTGTTCAGAACAAATAGATTTGTTGTTTTTTTTTCATTTTGGCAAAAAATGTTTTTGGGTCGGCCCTTTAAAAGTAGGGTCGATAAGGCCACTGGAAACACATCTATTTTTCTGTTTGGCCTAATATCATATGTATTAAACTAAATTGCAGAAATATGCCATTTGTTACTGGAGCAAATTGATATTGGTATTTTCTCTCACATATTTGCAAATGGCAATATGTATGTATGTATGAGGTTTAACAGTGCTTTAAACAATCTTTCATTCCTATCATGACGGTGTCTACTTGTAGCAGTGAGCTCAATGCTCAACTGTATAGTGTTGCCACACTGGAATACAAGGCCGTAGACACATGACAGTGTACCCCACCTAGTCACATTATACTATCAGACATCAGGCTGACCAGCAGGGCTCCAGATAAACTTTCAGCACAATGCGTTTTAAATCCAATCTTCAATAAGCATCTATCGAGTATGACTGGGCACACTCTATTTTCTAACCTATTAAGTGTGTACGTGGGAATTTTGTTCTCAATATTTAATTATTATATATCATTAGAACTGGCATTTTTAGTGGTAAATAAAACTACTTTACTTTTGAAAATCGGTTGAGAAATAAATATTTTACAGCCAAAATTATTTTTTGATGGGGCTTTTCCTATGTAAATTCAACTACTTTACTTTTGAAAATCGGTTGAGAAATAAATATTTTACAGCCAAAATTATTTTTTGATGGGGCTTTTCCTATGTAAATTCCTTGCTGATGGGACATCAGAAAATTAAGAAATTTCAAATAACTTCAGTAATCCTTCATATTTAGCTATTAAACTTTCAGGGTGTCTTAATTTACTAATATCCAACAATTTAACACCATTTTTGGATAAAAAATCTGAAAAAAAAAACATTTTTCAAATTTTTCATGCAGCAGAATTTTGCATTGAAAATGACCCATCAAAACAGCTTTCGCGCATGCAATTTTTATTTCTCAACCGATTTTGAAAAGTAAGATATTTTTTTACCACTATAAATGTCTGTTTCATTGATATACAACTTATTTAGGTAAGAGATGTATTTTGTCTGAAAAGTCCAAAAAACCTTTGGCTGAAACAAGCGCCCCAAACAATAGTACCTTTGTATGCTGAATGTCAAGCGAGGGAACTACTAGTACCAGTTTTGATGAAATCTCTGGTGTGACCCAGCTGGCGACCTCAACCACCACCGCCAGTGTTTATTTTTGCAAAAATCAGAGATAACAAATTAATAAAGCACCTACCTTTTTTATTAAACCGATAATAGTCTGTATCACAGATGGGGCGTGTCATACCAAAGTCACCAATCTTTACCGTGCCGTTGGAATGCACGAGACAATTTCGGCATGCTAAATCCCTGTGGAATAAATACAGACACATTTACACTATTTTTTCTAAATTGTTCAAGTAGCCAAATAATTTTACATACAAAAAAAGAAGCTTGTCATTGTAAGAACATAAATTATTGCGTGTAACCAGGTTAAATATACTGATGTCAGATTGTATTGTAATCATAGAGAATAATGCTAATGGAAATTACAATATACTCTATTCACTGTAAAAGTTCGGACACCGTAAGGATTGGGACAACCTTGAATTTTAGGAAAATAATTATTTTTAGTTTGGGACAAATCACAAATTTCATAAAAGTTCCATAATTTTACGATAATATAAATTGGGAAAACTAAATTTTGGCAAAGTATTTATCAAATTTAATGTGGAAAGTGCATACGGTAAGTCCGCATTACGCACACAGGAAGTGCGTGATAATTTTAATTGTGGGAATTTAGATGCATGCAATAAAATGCTAGCACTCAATATTTTAAAGGAACTGTGAAATAACGATAGTAATTTGTGTTATTTTAAATCATTATTTTATATATACCACGAGTTACCTTATAAAATGTTATATATGCACCATGATAAAACACGCATGAGTTATGGTATTAAGATTCAAATTATGGATCCAGAGCAATAAATCATATATTTTGTTGAATGAAAATGTATTTGGCTTATTGTAAAATAAATAAAACAAAAATTCTTCAATTCATCAATGGCAAGCTCGGCATATTTATTGGCCAACCTTGGATAACAACACAAAAAGTAACAAGAGGTCAATGACCTTGAAGCTCTACTGATTGATTTTGATTTCAGGAAGTAGTCGCTACAGACTTGTTTTTTGAAAAATTATTTTTAGCCGTGGCGGCCATCTTGAATTTCCGGCCGACCTGAAATTTTGCTAGGATCAATTAGACATCAAGAGCAACATTCCTGTGAAGTTTCATGAAAATCCGTCAAGTAGTTTCACAGGAATAGTCTCTACAAGTTTTCATTATATAACTCTATGTAAACAAAGATGGCCGCTGACAGCCATGTTTAACGTCGAATCAAAATAATGTTTGACTCTGATAACCATCATGTCATGCTGATCATTTTACAAAAAGTCCCATATCAATATCACTTATAGTTTTCAAGACGTAGTCGCTACAAACTTATTTTTTAAAAATCTATTTTTAGCTGTGGCGGCCATCTTGAATTTCTGGCCGATCTGAAATTTTGCTAGGATCAATTAGACATTAAGAGCAATATTCCTGTAAAGTTTCATGAAAATCTGTCAAGTAGTTTCAAAGGAGTAGTCGCTACAAGTTTTTACTATATAACTGTATGTAAACAAAGATGGCCTCTGGCTGCCATGTTTAAAGTTGAATCAAAACGATTTTTGACAAGGACCAACATCATGTCATGCTGATCATTTTAGTAAAAGTCCCATATCAATATCACTTATAGTTTTCAAGAAGTATTCGCTACAAACTTGTATTTTGAAAATTTATTTTTAGCCGTGGCGGCCATCTTGAATTTCCGGCCGACCTGAAATTTTGCTAGGATCAATTAGACATCAAGAGCAACATTCCTGTGAAGTTTCATGAAAATCCGTCAAGTAGTTTCAGAGGAGTAGTTGCTACAAGTTTTCATTATATAACTCTATGTAAACAAAGATGGCCACTGGCAGCCATGTTTAACGTCGAATCAAAACAATTTTCAACAAGGACCAACATCATGTCATGCTGATCATTTTAGAAAAAGTCCCATATCAATATCACTTATAGTTTTCATGAAGAAGTCGCTACAAACTTGTTTTTTAAAAACCTATTTTTAGATCTGGCGGCCATCTTGGATTTCACATCAACATGAATTTTTGCTAGGATCAACTAGACTTCATGGGCAACATTTCTGTAAAGTTTCATGAAAATCCATTCAGTAGTTTCAGAGGAGAAGTCGCTACAAAAAAAAGTTTACAGACAGACGGACGGACAGACGGACGACAGACTCCGCACCACGGCATAAGCTCTGCTGATCTCTGATCAGTAGAGCTAAAAACATCAACACCCAGCTAGACATACCTATGTACATATTTGAGATCATGAAGATATCGCAGACCATATGCCACATCCAGCACCATCTGCGTCAGTTTGTGTGGACTCACATCATCTGCCTCTTTCGCTATAGATCCTACCAAGTTTCGTCTGGATAGTAGGTAGGTTTTTAAATCACCTGAATAATGATCATAAGAAGAGTTAAATTGGTTTTAAAAATTTAAGCTAAACTTATTATGAAGGAACTGATTTTAATTAAACCCCCATTTTCACAAAGTGAAGTGGAGGCTAAATAGAAATCACGATGTCTGTAACGTCGCATCATGTCCCGTAACACATTTTTGTCCTGTCGCGTAACACTTTTTTATTACTAGCATTTCTCAAACAGTTCTGAATGGGTTGTTCCCAAACTTCATATACTCATAACAATTTATGACCTTATGTCCCTCTACATCACCCATTGTTGATTGCCTAATTTAATTAACAACTCGTCAACATATTGTTTAGGTTATTTTGAGCTACACAGAGAGAGTATACAGAGGAACTCAGGAACCCTAGCCAACTCTAAATATCAAATAGATTCTTAAGATTCTTTAACATGCTCAAAGAAAAAGACTTCTACCGCCTGGTTTATGTCCCCATCCGACGGGCAAGTCTATTTAATACGAAGGAGTTCTTAAGAAATTCATTTTCCCCTACTGCTTAAAAGGGCATAACAGGTTTGCACACTATTGTCTGGTGATATCATGACATTAACGTTATAAATGTCATCATTTGTAAAACAATAAATGTTATGATTACAGGTTAAGAACGTAAATGGAAGAAAATATTGTGACTAATGGGTAGAAATAACTGTACTAATTGTGAATCATTCGGATTGGAAAGAACAGAAAATAATGGAAAAGAAATGAAGTTAAACAGAGTTTATACAACCACAGGCTTCTTTCATATAAAAAGAATTTAGGAGAGCGATCATATCTCCTATACTTTCTGATCAAATGTGAGTGACACAGAAATGTGACAGTGACAATTAAATGTGAGAAACAATAAACAAATGTGACAACAAATGTAAGTGGTAAACAAATGCGAGTGACAAACAAATGTAAGTGACAAACAAACAAACAAATGTGAATGAAAAACAAATGAGTGACAAATAAATGTGAGTGACAAACAAATGTGACAAAAACATATGAGTGAAAACAAATGTGTCAAACAAATATGAGTGACACACAAATGTAAGTGACAAACAAACAAATGTGAATGACAAACAACTGTGAGTGACAAATAAATGTGAGTGACAAACAAATGTGACAATAACATATGAGTGAAAACAAATGTGTGACAAACAAATGTGAGTGACAAAGAAATGCAAGTGACAAACAAATCTGAGTGAAAACAACTGTGAGTGACAAACAAATATGAGTGACAAATAAATGCGAGTGACAAACAAATTTGAGTGACAAGCAAATGCAAGTGACACATAAATTTGAGTGAGAAACAAATGTGAGTAACAAACCATGTAAGAGGAACTCCATGATGGCGTAGACGGGTTCCTCCCTGGTACACACGCCCTGCAGCATCACAATGTTGTGGTTACTGAAACGCTTCATCAACTCCGCCTCGCTCAGGAAATCAACCTGGCATTATAAACACCAACATTTTATTAGCATTGCTAGTGTAATATGCTTTGAAATTTGAAAAGTCTTTCATGTTCAAAATGAAAAAAAGAGAAGATTATTGTCTTCTTTAAAGGGAGTACATCAGGCTTTTCAAAGGGGTCTAGGGGTCCGACTTAAAATTGAAAAAAAAAGATATTTTCTATTTTAAAGCGCCTAAACATAATGAATGATGCTACAAATGACCCCTTAGTTACAAGGAAATTAATTCTGTACAGTAATACGTGCTATCCTAGGTGACGCACCAGGGTTAATTTCAGCATTTTATGCCCGATTCCGTCCTAGCTATATGGTGTATTCAAAGTTTAAACCTTAGCAATATGGTTCGAACATCATATTTTGATGGATATAAGTGTTTTATCATGAATTGGAATAGTTTTATAATTTAAGATATTTCTAGAAAAATCCTGATGTACCCCCTTTAAAAGTCATAAAATATTCAATGTTATTCTGAGCTGTAAAAGGCAATTTTAGAAACATGATTTGTCATGAAAGTTGCCAACTGCTGTCAGAGAGTAAAACATGTGGTTAAATTTGCAGATTCATTAATCCTAAATATAAATTAAAATTCTTGATGAAAATATATGACGCCACTGTAATAGATATTAGGTAAATTATGTCGTACTGCATGGGCTGATTACTTCATTTCTTAATTACATTTTGATGTATTCTGCCACAACAACATGTAATTGGTACACGTTGCCAGCTGATATACAAGTGTGCCATTTCTTGTTCAAATATGTATTTATCTAGAAAAAAAGATAAATGAACATCAACACAATTCCATAAAACCAAAAATAGTCTAAGGGCCTCACTGAAGATTAATCCCTTGTGAATTGAGCTACATTCTACGATTACAGACTATATTATCTTGCATATACCGGACAAAGAAATCCGTCATTTTACCGCGGCTAGATATTTCCATCTCACCTAGGGTCGAGATAAAATTCACGCGCAACAATGATGACGTCAATAACGTGAACAGATGCATGACGTCATTGTGTTAAAAAACATTAAAACGTTAGTTATTGGCGACGTCAACGCACATAATGTCAACGATATGCAAGAAAAAGAATCCATCATGAGTTTATCCATGTGAGATAGGTAAATCTCACCCTCGGGATCAGAATTGCAACCAGGAAGACGGCAGAGATTTTCCTATCTCAAACAGATACTCATGATGGATTCTTATTATCTTATTGTGGTGATAATGAAGGTAACATGACAAATTCACTCAATACCTTTTCCTGTACTGTGGAGCCAACTTTGAGTGTTTTCACTGCCACCGCCACCCAGCCCTCGTCGTCCACCTGTGCCTCCCCGCCGTACACCGTACCAAACGCTCCCTCACCTAATTTACGATTTAACACAAGTTTCTCACGCGGGATCTCCCACTCATCCAGCGAGAAACACTGGGCAAAATCGTTGGTTAACAGACCAAGCTCCTTCATACGTTGATGAGTCGCCTGTACTTTTTTGTCATACCTGAATGAGAGAGTGAGTTGTACGATTTATTTTATTGTGACTGAAGTGTGGCAAAGCATTGCTTTTTATATTGTAAAATATAAAGGGTAACTTTTGGAGTTGCTGCCATAAAAAAAAAAAAAAGCACAAACATATTGCCATGTGTGCATGATTTGGTTGTGGTGGATGTTGGGGTAGGGATGGGAGGAGTGGGTAAGTACTTGATTGTCAGAAACACACGACAGTACAATAGCATTGTATTGTATTTCATCAAATTAAATGTTATCGTGTTTCAAATCTTGATTTGGAAGTAGAATTTAACATCTTTAATGCTCTGTAGCAACGGCTTGTGTGGTTACTTTAAAAAAATAGAATATTACCTTTTACTTTATATTATGAAGGTTACATTTAAAATTATTAATATGATTCATCCTATACCATCGGTTGACGAATACAATATTTCACATACCTCAGTTTGAAGAAGATGACCAACACAATGCGGATGATGACAAATATTCCAATATTTCACATACCTCAGTTTGAAGAAGATGACCAACACAATGCGGATGATGACAAATGTTCCAATATTCCACATACCTCAGTTTGAAGAAGATGACCAAGACAATGAGGATGATGACAAATATTCCACATACCTCAGTTTGAAAAAGATGACCAACACAATGCGGATGATGACAAATATTCCAATATTTCACATACCTCAGTTTGAAGAAGATGACCAAGACAATGAGGATGATGACAAATATTCCACATACCTCAGTTTGAAGAAGATGACCAAGACAATGAGGATGATGACAAATATTCCACATACCTCAGTTTGAAAAAGATGACCAACACAATGCGGATGATGACAAATATTCCAATATTCCACATACCTCAGTTTGAAGAATATGACCAACACAATGCGGATGATGACAAATATTCCACATACCTCAGTTTGAAAAAGATGACCAAGACAATGAGGATGATGACAAATATTCCACATACCTCAGTTTGAAAAAGATGACCAAGACAATGAGGATGATGACAAATATTCCACATACCTCAGTTTGAAAAAGATGACCAAGACAATGAGGATGATGACAAATATTCCACATACCTCAGTTTGAAGACGATGACCAAGACAATGAGGATGATGACAAATATTCCGAATGCCAGAACGTTGAGGATCACTATGGCAATCTCGCACGACACGCCAAACCAAGCCCGGAAACTCTCAATCAGGCACTGCTCCTGCTCTGGAGGTAAAAATAGTCTTGGTTTATATAAACAATGGAGTACGAGACAGAATTGATTTCTGTAAGAATCACCATTAAGTGGAGAGCAGTGAAACAGAAATTTTTAGTAGTAAAATAAAAGCACTATACTTTTTGAAATTGGTTGACAATTTACATCTACTAAAAGGTCGTTTTTGATAGGGATGTTCAATTCAAAATTATGCTCTTAATGTTTTGGAAAACTCCAAATTATGACACTCTGCAAGTTTTGTCATAAAATATTAATGCTAACACAATTTATTTGTGATTTTCTAATTTTCCGATGCCCCAGCATTTATGTGTTTACACAGTAAAGTACCTAGTAAACAGGTATTTTGACTGTAAAATAGTTTTCTCAATCGATTTTCAAAACTAAATAATTTTTTTATTTACAACTGATTTCTAATGATATATAAACTATGTCGGTATTGAACTGAATTAAATTGGATTTTATAGTCGCACCAACAGCTAAGGTCATATGGTGACTTTTCAGCTTCCACTGGTGGAGGAAGACCCCAGGTGCCCTTCCGGGCAATTTTCGTGCATGGGTGGGAACCTGGGTAGAACCACCGCAAGCCGGCTGGATAGCTTCCTCACATAAAGATTCCTAGGCCCCTGAGGAATCGAACCTACAGCGATGAGGGGCAAGTGATTTCAAGTCACAGACTCAAACCACTCGGCCACGGACGCCCCATGTCGGTATTGTCATGTAAATGCTGAAAACTCTTTGGCTGAAACATGCGCCTAAACAATTGGTCACATAAGTTACAATTTTAGAAAATATTTCGTTAAAATAATATATTGATCTGTTGACATAAATGACAGGTATATATATATATATCCCAAACATAGTCCTACCTGGATTTCCGTCAGTGGGCTTGACACCGCCGTGAGTGAGCCACATGAGCCTAGACTGGTACAGTTCCAGATTTCCTTTCAGTTCACCGACCCCGGGCTGGTAACGGCCAACCAGTCTGGTCTCGTTGAGGAAGTACTGTACGATAGAGATGTTGCCCGGCCGGTCACCGCCATTGAAGTGTATGTGACCGGACACACCCTGGAAGTTTGTCTTGTTTATCTCATCCACAAATAACCTGATAAAGGTTAGAAATTTATAATAATAATAATATCAGTTCCAAGGTTCGACTACAAATATCATACATGTGATATCTCCCGCCGGGAGCTAATTTCTCCCGGGATTTCATGGAATTTCCCGGCCTCCCGCCGGGAGCTCCATTTCTCCCGGTATTCCAAAATTTCGCTATTTGCGAATCCTTTTGGGTAATTCTATGATTTATTGGATCAAGACCGAGTTTTACGAATGATTTAGAAAATAAACACCAACTGTCTTATCTATATCTGTGAACACATTGCACCCGGGCAGGTAATTAAAAGGATTAGCATGTCAGCTAATTAGTTTATTTATTGTGTGAAAATAATGATGGACTGTTTGTTTATGACATGTGGCGGCAATATCTGTAATGTCCATGGGAGATTGATAGAAATATACAGACTGTAAGTGGGATGGTAATTAGCGAATTCGGCATGAATTGATATTTGGTATATTAATTGGATTAAAATTATAATATAATTGAGGACAATTAAAGGATGACGATTTCAACTAATCGATTGCAGTTTGTCATGATTAGAGAAGTGTTTTGTCTGTGTATAAAATGGGAAGCATCTTCATTATGGTTATTACTTGCAAAATCAAAATGCCTCTTACAAGATCTATCTCCGGAGTCTGAACATTCCAGGCCCAAAAAGCAGAAGTATCTTGTGAAGTATAATTCTTCTTGGACAAAGTGTATATCCATGGATAAGTTGTAGTCCTTTATTAAGGTTTATATCAGAAAAAAAATCTACCGGTACGCGTTAAAAATTCGAGTATAAAAACCTCCCTGGTTTTTGTCAAATCTCCCTGGAAAAAAAGTCAAATCTCCCTGGTAACCCTCCTGAAAATATCACATGTATGAAATATGTACTTCTGAAGTACATACAACGGAGTCAGGCAAATACATATATGTAGAGTCTGGGTATCTCTTTTGCCTGTGTACAAAACAGATTTATCCATAATAGGCCTCTCATGGGTTGTCTGGTAACATGATGTTGGTACACAAACAACTCGTACTGCTACAATGTTCAACATGTACAACTTGGACAATGCAAAGTAATGTTCCTCAATGTTTGTTTTCAATAGGAAAGTTGACATACCATCTATTAAAACCTGTTACTGCAAGCAATAAGAATTTTGAATAAAAAGATGCTGTTTTTTCAGTAACAGAGCATTTCTGAAGTTTTAAAAAGTTTGAAGTTATGCCTGTTGAATGTCTGTTTTTGCACTTCACACTTTCCAAGCAATGATGGTTTTAATCATGACAAAATGTCATGCATAATTTTATCGTTCTATTAAAGTGTTTTTCTAAGCATTCACAATTTCATAAAAAATTTAATAACTAACTCATGCATAAGAAAATAGAAATATTTAAATTACTGTGTATTCTGGGCAGAGTGGATATTTTCTAGGGCTCCCCGGTGTGTTTTCAATACTCTGTCCAGGGCCTTGGCGTAAACCCACACTGCATCATAAACATAGGAAGCAAATGGGGTACCATCTACGTCCTGCAATAAAGTTATATGATAAGAAATTATAAGCTTTTGCTGATTTGTATAACTGATTGAAATTAAAGCTTATTAAACCTCTATTTGTGTAAAACCTTCACTATAACAGCTGTCAGCATGGAAAGATTCTTGCTTTCAAAACAATTCATCATCATCAACATCATCATCTTCTTCTTTAGTAATTGCCTCACAGTTCAAAGAGTAAATGAGCCGCAACACACGAAAACGTCCCTTCGGACGTTTAAACGACAACGTCATAAGGTAACAATTTATGACGTCGGCCGGTAATCAATTAATTACTCATCATTTCTCGTCACTTCCGTGTTTTACCTTATTATTATATCATAGGGAATAAGTTTCTTAAATATAAATAGTTGATGCTATAGAAAATGGTAATTGTTTATGTTTTTTGTAGTTATTTAATCAACGACGTCGTCCAAGACGCCGACGTCAACGTCGAAATTAATGGTTAATACAATCTTTAATTTTCAAATTGAGATAAAATCATTTTTAATTAAGATATCAACATAAAATAAAGATATTTTTAAAGAGAAAATCAACGTGTTTCATGAACATAAAAAAATATAAAATGTCAAGATTTTGTCTGAAGTGTCGTTTTCGCGTGTTTCAGCTCATATGTATTTGCAATTTCATGCGAAAATGAATTTTCTTGTAAATAAGGCAACATGTTCGACTCATTCATTATAAAATATCATTATTTGTCAATTTTAAGTCAAACCCTTGGACCCAATACATTCCCTTTAAAAAGGACTCAGGATCCTGTTAATCCATTTGTAACCGTATTATTTATCTTCACGTTTTGTTTCGTTACTTTGATATGTATCACAAAACAATTATAAAACAAGTAAAGCTAATTTCAACATACAGCTTTGCCAACACTTTGTGCATACGTCATCTTGTATTGTCCAATCGTGATGCCGCCTACGACCTTGGTCCTGTCTGGGTCGGAAAAAGTCTTCTGCAAAATAAAATGGCCGTTGACAGCATATTCCATGTTTTCTGTGGTACACGGAATCTTTTCCTGGGGCCTATTGTCGCCAGGGCTCGGGGGACTGTTGTAGTAGTCGACGTCCCACCATTCTTTGGAGTACCAGGATGGCAGGAACCAAACATAGCCCTCATGTGCCGTCATTCTCTGCAAATGAATAAATTGGTTTTAATAGTCAGATATTTATTACATTTTCTCTGTTATACTACTAATTAATAATGCAATGTACTCAATAACTTGTCATACACACAAAAAAAAAGTATTTATTTTAACCATTTGTGAAATTATAAAGTATTTGCAAATACTGGATTTGTGAAGAAACAATAGCGCAATGCCGTCTATCTCTGAAGTAATACGATTGTGTCGCGTCTCTTGAAAATCAAATAGGACTAATTCCCTACTTACTTGTCTCCATGCCTCACACATGACAGCTCTGGCTGCAAACACAAAGAAATCTGCGATGATCACTCGTACATTTCGAGCCCGTAGATCGGCAAATATCTGCGACACGTCAAGCTGGTTGAGGTTGTACTTGCGGTTAAGGTTACGCTTCACGACCACGGAGATGCCCGACTGCTGTAGATGCTCTTGTAGGAGGAGGTGGTATTCAGGGAATTCTTGGCCGCCCTCAGATATGGCCCCTATCTGCTTCCACTCCATGGCGTTAAAGAAACTCTCGTATACAAATCTGTAAAATGGTTCAATAATAACTTCTAGTGCAGTCAAAGCATTCTGGGAACGTTAACATTTTATTTCTGGAAGTAATTTATTAGGCTGGCACATTTTCTATATCAATCAATGTAATTTAACATTGACAAATCAAACAGATTTAAATCTTAGCTGATAAGAATCTCAAAATTATTGCATCGACTGCTGTTCTTTGAAGTCTAACAAACAGCCTCTGAGATCTCAATTTATGGATATATTAATTTAATGTAAGACTTCAGCTTTTGTTACAAAAATACTTTATAACAATTTGATAATTAAACAGAAGAAATGAGCGTGATTTGTAACTAGAGGTGTAACAATACATCAAACTATCGATGTATTGTGATTATGATCGTCCCGAAAGCGATGCATCGATAGCAAATTGAACTATCGATTATTATTGTCGATAGTATGCTGAACTATAGTTTCAATAGTCAGTTAATATTTATATTTCAACAAATAATCAGATCAAGTAATTCATTTCAATCTAAATTCACAGTTTTCACATTTGCTAAGTCGTGTTTTCCTCTCCCAAAATAGCACACTCGGAAACAGGTGTGCGCATGAATTCATTTATGGCCTAGAGGGGGATCGGCAGTATTGTTAATTTAATCTGGGAATTCCCGAACACGTGGTGACTACTAAAAGACAGGACGATTGATATGCGCTTGTTGAATGCGCACAAAGTAAAAATCTGAATCTTGTACTTTCAAATGGTTTATTGCACCGCAGAAATATTGAGTTAACGTGAATATTAAAGCAACTTAGGTGAGTATATTTGTTTTATTTGGATATAATCAACTATTTATTGGACCGCAATCCGTCTGTCCCATGTAATTTTGAATCCCGTCTTTTAGTAGTTACAGATATGTTACATAGCAACAGAAATATGACCGTTAGCAAGTTCGAAATTGTAAAAAATAAGAATGCAAAGGCCCCTATTTGGGAAAATGTTGGGTATATCAAAGAACTATAATAACACAGCTAACAATGTTACAAAACATTGTAAGTTGTGTTATTATAGTTCATATTATTCAAATAATTAACAAAAAGTGTTTGTATATCATTTGTATTGCAACAGTATATCACAACAGTAATAGTATTGCAATTGTACTTTCAGCAATAGCAATACTATTGCAATAGTCAATTGTCCCTTCAATAGTCAGCCCTAATGGTAACAACACATTGTGCATAATAAAAAACATTTTAAATTTATTTAATAAATAAAGTGTAAATGAAAGTTATTCACTATCAAAATATCAAACTGCGATTTACTTGTGATGGTCCACCTGTGGGATGGTTCTGTAGAAGAAGGGGTATTTCTGTCGGTCTGACAACGAAGAAGCCTCGGCCCCATAGCTCACCACCAACATGTTGAAGTGACGCGACAATGCCGCAATGGGTTCTGCCTCGTCCGAGCATCCAGGTCCTTAAATCATATAACACTTAACATCAGTCCTCAGGAAATGGTAATTAATGTATCAACTTTTGTTTCAAGTCCATACAACAAATATACAATTTACAACCATTCTGTGCACAGTTCTGTAAATATAAATGAATTATGATAGGTATCCTATGGTACGGCTGTGTTTATGAACAATGACTTACCCAATATTCCAGCTATAGGTACAGTTGTGTTGATGTATTTGATGAACAATGACTTACTCAATATTCCAGCTATAGGTACAGTTGTGTTGATGTATTTGATGAACAATGACTTACCCAATATTCCAGCTATAGGTACAGTTGTGTTGATGTATTTGATGAACAATGACACTCAATATTCCAGCTATATGTACGGTTGTGTTGATGAACAGTTACTTATCCAATATTCCAGCTATAGGTACGGTTGTGTTGATGAACAGCTACTTATCCAATATTCCAGCTATAGGTATGGTTGTGTTGATGAACAATGACTTACCCAATATTCCAGCTATAGGTACAGTTGTGTTGATGTATTTGATGAACAATGACTTACTCAATATTCCAGCTATAGGTACGGTTGTGTTGATGAACAATGACTCAATATTCCAGCTATAGGTACGTTTGTGTTGATGAACAATGATTTATCCAAAATTCCAGCTATAGATATGGTTGTGTTGATGAACAATGACTTATCCAATATTCCAGCTATAGGTATGGTTGTGTTGATGAAAAAATCCTTACCCAATATTCCAGCTATAGGTACGGTTGTGTTGATGTATTTGATGAACAATTTCTTACCCAATATTCCAGCTGTTGGTACGGTTGTGTTGATGTATTTGATGAACAATTCCTTAATCAATATTCCAGCTATAGGTACGGTTGTGTTGGTGATGTATTTGATGAACAATTTCTTACCCAATATTCCAGCTATTGGTACGGTTGTGTTGATGTATTTGATGAACAATTTCTTACCCAATATTCCAGCTATAGGTACAGTTGTGTTGGTGAACAATGACTTATCCAATATTCCAGCTATAGGTATGGTTGTGTTGGTGAACAATTTCTTACCCAATATTCCAGCTATAGGTACGGTTGTGTTGATGTATTTGATGAACAATTTCTAATCAATATTCCAGCTATAGGTACGGTTGTGTTGATGTATTTGATGAACA
Source organism: Cyrtodaria siliqua (assembly GCA_037043455.1). Classification (NCBI taxonomy): domain Eukaryota; kingdom Metazoa; phylum Mollusca; class Bivalvia; order Adapedonta; family Hiatellidae; genus Cyrtodaria; species Cyrtodaria siliqua. The sequence goes on along the minus strand of JAWPHD010012462.1, from coordinate 13,913 downwards.
ATTTCTTATCAATATTCCAGCTATAGGTACGGTTGTGATGATGATGTATTTGATGAACAATTTCTTAACCAATAATCCAGCTATAGGTACGGTTGTGTTGGTGATGTATTTGATGAACAATTTCTTACCCAATATTCCAGCTATAGGTACGGTTGTGTTGGTGATGTATTTGATGAAAGCCTTCATGGAGACGTCTGGCAGACACTCGCTGTTACTGACTATCATCTCTAGGTGGTGTTCGGGAAGGATGGTGGGATCACTGTTTATTAAGTCCAAGGCCAGCTCACCGCCTGAAAAACAGATTGGGAAAATTCAAAGATTGGTTGAAAATTTGACAAGCTTTCAGTTCCCAGTGAACAGCAAACACATTTGTTATTTCACAACTGTAGACGACCCTGCTCATTGTATGTGCTCTGGTTATTTTGTCATTGTTATTTACCAATCATTGTAATCAACGTACTAAATTACTTGCCCCTCTGAGGGGCCTTAATTGGTTAATAAAATCTTGTATTTTGTATCTTGGTCAGTGACAAAACTGCTCTTGAGACCATCAACTCCTATTAATTTTACTAACACTTTTTTGTAAAACTAAGTTGGTTTGTTATGTAAAGGTATGTAACTTTTTTTGCTCAGGGGTGCACCTGGCAGGACCCTACTCACCCCCACCTCCCCACTTAAATCTGATAAGTTATAAAAACTCATGTGGAAAAAATAAATATATATATATTTTAAAATGTTGCACCCTTTACTAAAATCTGAGAAGGTCTGAATTTCGAGAAAAAGGGAGTTATTTTTTTGGTTGTCAACTGTTTTTTAAAGGTTGTACCACCACTCTTATCTAACATCATATCTGCCCCTGTGGACACAGAATACAGATTTATTACATAAGGATCAGGTTGCATGTACACTAATGAAACTGATATTAATCCACTTATATAGATCTACAGCTTCCTCTTACTTTGCATTGAATTATCAATATTTTCAAATGTGTATTAAAATTAATTCTATGGCTCCCTTTTCCTAATGGCAAGCTTCTGAGCTTCATAAGAGCCTTCTGAGCTTCATAAGAGCAATAAAATGTGAGCTTTCTTTACTAACATAAAGAAATTACTTCAAATCACCTTGTACGAGGCCTGGTTCCATCCAGTAACTTCCAGTCATTGGAAACAATCCTCCGAGGTAGATCTTCGTTTTATTTGACAAATTCTCTGGCAGCCATGTTTTCCACGTCTTCTCGTGATCGCGCACCCATGAACATGCGATATCGTCCGCACTTGAATACTTCCTAAACATTTGTAACAAGCTGATATATTCATCCTGGTGAAAGGCCATTTTAGAGATCACATGATATGCTTCTGGAATGCTAGTTTTAACCTTTGACCAGACGACCTTTGTGAACTGATTCAGACCGAAATCACAATCAGTCGGGAGGTCAGTGAGATCTTTTTGACAGAGAGGAAATTTTAGGCGAGTGAAAGTCTTGTCAGCGGTCAGGGTGTTCGGTTCCCAACTGAAGAAGAGGACGGGAAGTTTCTGGGCGATCCGGAGGTGGACAAACTCACGTAGATGGGGACCAATCCAGGCAATGTTCACTGGCAGATCGAGATTACGCACTTGAGCCTTCAGCGCCCCCATGTCCATATCTGTAAAAATTAGTCAGAAAGAACTGTTAGAAAAAAAAGAAAGACCTACAATGTGCTTTGGCAAACATGAAAGTTCTCTTAATAGGTGCAACTCATGCTGAGGTACATCCCCAACATTCAGTTGTTGAGAATTGACAATTTGCGGCAAACAATATGAAGTGACCAAAATGCAAAACTTGTCTGTATAATTTGTAAGTAGACGTCACTTAGTTATCTACCAGAGATACAATTATAACCAAAGTTAACAGTCTCTAGTGCAAACAGGTCCAGAGACAATGACTTGAACATATAAATTACTAAGTTATCTGCCCTTTGCCTAGAGGATCAAGATCACAATGACAGTTGCTACATCACATTGAGTAGTACAACCTTAGATAAAACTATAATCAAAGCTGATAGTCTCTACTGTATAAGTTCTTGAGAAAATTACCTAAAGACAAAACTTGGATGTAAAACCTACAAATGTATCTGCCCCTTGCCAGGCAGGTCAAGGTCACAGCCTCATTTGCTTTGTACTAATGAGTTATACTACTGAATTTACAGGATATACAACTATGACTGAGATTCATCATGTAGATGTAATTGTGTATTATGAAATTTGAAAATATATGGTTTTCGGTATCTGGCAAATGTTAAATGTTAACTAAAATGTAAAATAACAATTGCAGAAATTAGGTCAAGGTCATTCATCTTGAACAGTCATGTAGGTGAAAACACGTGTGAAGTTTAAAATGGTTTCTGGTGTCTGAGAAATGAACTTTCACCGAAATCAACGTACCTGGATAACTGGATAGGAGAGTGGCGCATGTGTACATATTTGTGGGACTGCATTTCGGTCCATAGTAAATGCCCTCTACACAGTCTGGACTGGTGCAGTAATATTTGCTGTCTTTGTTGCCAGTCTGTGTCATGTTCTTGATGCGGTTTATCTGCTCGGCGAGGGTGAAGTTTCGAATGACGGCGGGAAGATTAAGCGCCCTCCAGTGGTCGGCAATGATGTTATCCTTCCACAGATTGTCCACAGCGATTGACGGCATGAACCAGCCAAGCCTTGGAAAGAAAATATTTAAATATCTTTTAAAGGGGGTACATCAGGCTTTTTGTGGGGTATATGAGTCCAACTTTAAATTGACAAATAATGATAATTTCTACTCTAAAGGGCCAAAAACATAAGATATGTGCCTAAAAATGACTCCTTATTTACAAAGAAAATTACTTTACAAAGTGGGTCTGGGAAAATTTTGAAATAAAAAAAATAATTGGGCAATCTCGTGCATTTTAAGAATAAAATATCATGTAATAATTTTGCGTAAAAATTGGTTAAATTTACCCCCCACCCCACTTCATCATCATTTTTTAATGCAGATTTCGACTTTTAAGACTTTTTTGTTTTTCAAGTTCAGATTCCGATGTTACTCATATGAGTACTGAATATGCCACGGTATGCCGCTGCTAGGTTACCCACCAGGCTTAATTTAAGCATTTTAAGCCAGATTTCTTTAAAGTTCCTATCCCACCAACAACAGCCACATTTTACAACATATATATACACCATTTTTAAACCGGCTGTGGTTGAGGTTTATAATTTATATAACTCACATATTTTGAGAATCCAAACTCTATAGACGCAATATAAACAGCTTTAACCAACCAGGCCAAACCCTAAAGCAGGAGCGTCTCAACTCATAATTCATTTTCCCCATATTAAATTGTGGGTATTTTAAGAACCAGTCAATTAACCGATACTTTTAATCACCACATATACATTATTATATGACCTGAACACCCGGATAGAGTTTTAATAAACAGTTATGTAATGTAACTTTTCCGTTATTTGGCAGGTTATTTTTTTTAACAATATATTAGTGGTGCTAACACTGTAACTTGATTGATACATTCTGTATTACTATAGGATCTTTCTGTATCACTATGGAATATATTTTGTATCTACATTGAAAATATTCTGTATCACTATATGATAATTTTATTCTGTATCACTGTATGATACATTCTGTATCACTATGTGATATATTCTGTAATACTATGGGATACATTCTGTATCATTATGGGATAGCTTCTGTATCACTATGGGATAGCTTCTGTATCACTATGGGATATATTCTGTATCACTATGGGATATATTCTGTATCTCTATGTGAAATATTCTGTATCACTAGGGGATAGCTTCTGTATCACTATGTGATATATTCTGTATCAATATGGGATAGCTTCTGTATCTCTATGGGATATATTCTGTATCACTATGGGATATATTTTGTATCTCTGTGTGAAATATTCTGTATCACTAGGGGATAGCTTCTGTATCAATATGTGATATATTCTGTATCACTATGAGATATATTCTGTATCTCTATGTTAAATATTCTGTATCACTAGGAGATAGCTTCTGTATCACTATGTGATATATTCTGTATCACTATGGGATATATTCTGTATCTCTATGGGATATATTCTGTATCACTATGGGATATATTCTGTATCTCTATGGGATATATTCTGTATCTCTATGTGATATATTCTGTATCACTATATGATATATTCTGTATCACTATGTGAAATATTCTGTATCTCTTTGTGATATATTCTGTACTACTATGTGATACGATATATTCTGTATCACTATGAGATATATTCTGTATCTCTATGTGAAATATTTTGTATCACTATGGGATAGCTTGTGTATCACTATATGATATATTCTGCATCATATCACTATGAGATATATTCTGTATATCTATGCGAAATATTCTGTATCTCTTTGTGATATATTCTGTATCACTATGGTATAGCTTCTGTATCACTATGTGATATATTTTGTATCACTATGAACTATATTATTTATCATTATGGGATATATGCTGTATCTTTAGGAAATATATTCTGTATGATGATGGGATATATTTTGTATCACTATAGGATATATTCTGTATCACCAAATGATATATTCTGTATCATTATGGGATATATTCTGTATCACCTTATGACATATTCTGTATCACTATGGGATAGCTTCAGTATCACTATGGGATATACTCTGCATCACTATGTGATATTCTGTATCACTATGGGATGTCGTCTGTATCACTATGCGATAAATTCTGTATCACTATGTGTCTTAATCTTTTTTGTCAGGGAGTTTGCATGCTTGCAACTAAAACTGACAACAGCTGTCCTTTCACCACATCACAGTTTCCAGGATGGGTGTCATCCAGTACACACCTGTTCAATTTCAAACAATGCATCCTCTATTTTAGTTCAGAAAATTACAACCTGAGTTGATACAAACTGTTGCATTGCCATGTCAGTATAGTGATTTAACTAACATATATATATATATATATATACAGAAAATAAGGTATTATTTAAAAATAAAATAAATGTTTATAATTAGTAAATATGTATGAATAAAATTATGTGTAATTTCCCTTTTTCACATGATGTTAAATCACTTTGAGAGGCAAGATAACCTATACAAGAGTATATAGAGAAATAAAAAGCTGTTTATGCCCCATACACAACCTTTTTCTGCAGTGTGTCCTAGTGAATGTAGTCAAGAGGGGTAAAGACACTATTTTGAAACCATCACGCCTCTTAGAAAACTGCAGTTTGGAATCCCACTGGGAGCTCAACTTGTAAGTGATAAAGTGTCAATTTTTATGGATGGCGAAAGATATACAGTACTAGTTCTACTATAAGTGGGTTGTCTGGCTCAACCACTAAAAGACCATCATACAATCCATCTAAAATGTGCTGAAAAATTATGTTAAACCCCAAACAACAATGGTATCCAGTAAATCCTTACCTTCCAAATGGACCGAGGGGTCCCAGGTCGATGACATTGCCCTTTTTTGTCCAGGGTACCCGACTGAAGCCAGCCATCATCCAAACTTCTGTGTTCACCATGGTCTCTGGGCGGGTGTGAATCTGGGTGTCACTACATCTGAAAGACAAATTGTACGTCCCGTTTACACGTCATATAAAGTTATATTGGGACAGCAACCTCAGAGTTTCCCGGAAGTTTCCCATCAGGCATGCCTCCACCAGGAGCGACCACTGCAGGGCGGAGTTCTGAAGCTCTTAAAGGGTCTGGAGGCGATCAGGAAGAGTAATTGGTACCAACACAAATACAAAAGAGAACGCTCATAATATGATTCATAGAGAATCTTACATTCGTGACTGTGTATTATTGATTTTAATAAACAAGTTGGATAAAATGATAAGATACCAGGCAGAGGATAAACGAAGAGTGATCCCAATAGATCACCTTGAGCCTTCAGCTCAGGTGATCTAAAAATAATGTAAAACACTATTCAAAACATCTCTATGCTTTTCTTGTTTGCCAATTAAAAATACGGTGCAATAACCTTGACACAGTAGAAAGATACGAACACAATATACTTTATTAAAGGCTTTAATCTTCAGTAAAATTTTGCAAATCCATGTTTATTTAGAGTATATATTTGAACAGCCTAAAATAGACAAATATACACAGAATACTGAGTTGATTAACCTCAGATCAGATATGAAATGTGAAAGTTTAACCCAGAAAGGGACATAGGGCAATCTTGATGTTTTTATCAAGCATCAATATTAGCATCTCTACTTGTTTATCAAAGAACATTTTGACCTTAAACCGGTTTGCATTATCATTAAATAAAATTTTGTGTTTCAATTTTCTATGTTATTTTACCAAATTTTGAAATATATTATTGGTACAGTATTATTAAAAGTCAGTCATATACAAAATTAATTTGGTTTATACTATTCTTATAATTATTATTAATGACTGAAATAATGCATGTTATTTAGAAAAACTAACGGGACACCGAGAGTTTTCAAAAAATCAAGATTGCCATGTGTCCCTTTAACCCCCTACATATAATGACTGTTCTTTCTTTGAATTAAGACCATTCCATTTATGTGACAATGGGTGTTTATTGATTAGCCTGAAAGTAATCAATATTAATTATAAGAATAATATAAATCAAATTGTTTTTGTTATTTATTACTGTTTATATTGCACCAATAATATTGAAAAAAACTAGAAGTATCACTGAAGGTGATGAACACCACTCCTTTTGATCAGTTGTTATGCATATATGAAGTTTAGGAACAACCCATTCAAAACTGTTTGAGGAATGCAAGTAATAACTAGCCGGGTGTTCCACGCAACATCTGTGTTGTCTGTCAGCACTTTGTCAGTATAACAATGTTTTTTGGACCCAGATAAATGACCTTGACAAACTGGCCTCATGACTGAGTTTTCGTGAAGAAAAAAAACGAGTTTTAATCCATATAATGACCTTCAGTGTGACCTTGACTTTTATATTTTAGTATGGCCATGTAGATGCTGTCATGATAAGTATAAATTGAAAGTTTGATGAAGAAATATCAAGAAATGAGAAATTTATAGCCAACCTTAAGTTTTTGTGAAGAAAAAAATGAGTATTCAACCCATATAATGACCTTCAGTGTGACCTTGACCTTTATATTTTAGAATGGCCATGTCGATGTTGTCATGATGAGTATATATTGAGAGTTTGATGAAGAAATATCAAGAAATGAGGAGTTTATAGGCAACGTTAAGGTTTCGTGAAGAAAAAAAGAAAGTATTTAACCTATATAATGACCTTCAGTGTGACCTTGACTTTTATATTTTAGAAAGGTCATGTCGATGTTGTCATAATGAGTATATATTGAAAGTTTGATGAAGAAACATAAAGAAATAATAAAGTTATAGCCAACGTTAAGTTTTCGTGACTGACGGACGGACGGATGGACGGACAGACGGATTGATGGACGACAAAGTGATCCCTATGTATCGCATTTTTCTTCAAAAAGGGATGGAACGCGACGGAACCGGACGCAATACGGCGGGATAACAATGTGTAACAATGCATAATGCCCAGAACCTGACGCGACGTTACGGACAGTGCGATTCCTATATAGCCCCAACTTCACTTTGTGAAAACGGAGTATAATTTAACTATGGAAGAATAAGACGAAAAAATTAAAACTTTAATTATACAGAAGCATGTTTGAAGTAAAAATAATACTGGATTAATAGATCGAGGTGCTAATTTTAATGCTTGATAAAACTCAAGATTGCCATGTGTCCCTTTAATCTTCCGTAAAATTTTGCAAAACTATATTTATTAAGGGTATATATTTGAACAGCCTAAAATAGACAAATATACACAAAACACTGAGTTTATTAGCCTCATGTCAGATTTGAAAACTGAAGTTTACATCCAAACTATCTGCTCAGACCTGTGATCAATTGATGGAAAATTGTAATAAAAGATTTTAAAGCCTTTTTCAAATTTATTACCAACTAAAATACCTGAACCAGATCATACTCTTATAGCTGCTCATGTCAATAAACTTAAATATATAGGGATAACTCTTCGTAACACAAAAATGATAATACTATTTAATGTTTGTTTAATGTTCTGTGGTAACAGCGACCATTGACGGTACCTGTCTACTTTTACATGTTTAAAAAATATTTACATTTATCAAACTATTGTATACATGCTAAACTACTCCTGATGAGGGATGTAAAAACTCCAATTTGAGAATCTGTGTTCATACCGGTAATTCATATTGAAAATATTTTGAAAAACAAAAATTCTGCGGAATCGAATGTGTCGTCTGCTTTCTAACGCATGAAAAATGTATTTAATAATTCTGATTATCTCCCCCTACTGTTAAAAAGATCGCCTCCATGGCCAGGACAACAATGATGCTGCGTCTAAAGCTTTCTCGCCACTCACCACTGCAGGTTCGAATCCCACTGGGAGCTTGAATTGAGCTAGAGAAAGTGTTGATTCTTACAGATGGTGGGAGGTATACAGTACTGGTTTTACCTAGGAAAAATGGGGTAGTCTGCCTCAACCACACAAACAAATGGCCTAACATGTGCTGAAAAAAACTCAAAAAAACATTCAAACAAACAAATCAGGGCTCGAAATTAGCGGTAGCCCGGTAGCCTGAGACTAGTTAAGAAGTTGCCCGGCTACCAAATGTTTGTGTATGGGTAGTCAGAAGGGCTTCAGATAGAATGTATTCAAATAAGAAGTTAATTATAAATCTATAGGATGTGAGTGACAGCACCTTCTAACCGAACTTTTCAAAAACCTGATATTTCCATAGTTTCAATAAATGCTTAAAGGTCATTATTAACAATTGCCTCAGTAAATCAAAATGAGTGTTTTCGTTATTATTTTTCTTAGTGAACAGAAGTATTGATCGAGATGCTTTTAAGTGCTTGATAACCTTGCATACATACAAGAAATGTGGATACCTTCAAAATGCATTTTAAACTAATAAAAAGAAACCGATACTCAAAGACTTTTCTGTTCAATATATATTGGGCTAGTAAATTTTGATCTCACGGTTCTCATCGGTGTGGGTTCAAAATCTGGGAGCTCGACTTGTGTCGATTCTTACGGATGGCAGGAGGTGTACAGTGCTGGTTCTACCCAGGAAAAGTGGGTCGTCTGCCTCCACCACAAAAAAATCAACCGTCATATATAAAATTATCCTTACATGTTTTGAAAATGATGTAAAATACCAAACAAACAAACAAACATACAACTAGCAAGTTATAAATAAAAATTAATTAAAATAAACTTCATTGTATGCAAGTCTGCAGATAATTTCTCTCTCAGTGTCAAGTCAAGTGCATTTTAAGCAAGGCACCTCTGAATTTTTTTTTTTTAAATATAAGAACTTCAAATATAGATGTATTGATTTGTGTATATAGGAAAGAAAGGGTTCTTTCAAAAACTTGCTGAAATCAAATAAATACCAGTGTTATTGAGATAAAGCAAACATTGACTAGATCTTGATTGGCCTTTAATTGTACCTAATGTCAATGACACACAATGTAAAGCTTTTAATCGACTCAGACCTGAATATGGCAAATGGCCAGTGTACCAGTCAACCTTTGCAAGATTGTTTTGTGTATCAGTCTAGCATGGGTGTGATTAATTGTACCCTTTTATTAGTGGCAATACATCAATATGTACATATATTATTATAATTCCCAGATTGTTTGATATGCGAAAATAAAATAATATTTGTTGAGCTCTTAAATCTTTATGGGTTTTTAAATATTTACGCCTGGTATTTATACACCTCTTGTATTTTATGCATAAATTGTATCAACAATGCCATATATAACTGTGAGATTTTTAACCCTTAACCTGCTAAGCACGACAATAATACTCACAGCATTTTGCTATATAACTTAAATTGCAAATGTTCAATCATTAATATTAATTATCAGAATACGATAATTGAATTGGGGTTTTAAGGCGCACCAACACATGAAAGGTTATTTGGCGCCTAACAGGAATGAACATGCCAGGCTCATCCTCCATGTACATCGAGATAATATGGAGAACGGGCCTGGAACCTTCTCACCCTGAACTGCAGAGTTGCTGCAAATTCTATTGTAGACACTCCATTTACGCTGGAGCCACGTTATAGTTTTTCTGCCACAGCTCTAGTGATATGAGCGAGATGGCACCTGAAACAATGCAGGGGTCATGATGAAGACCTTTAATGAGCATGAACAAAAAATGATAAAATGAACATGAATTTGTGGGGGTTCTATACCCTTTTGCCCTCCCTTCCAACGGGAACTGCAGTGGCCCTATTCTTTACCCCGTAACCAAATGGGGACCCAGAACCACACGGGGGAAAGAATATGATAAAGCAAATTATTTTTGCATATTATTAACTGTTGATTAAAGTGCTTCAATAATATACCTAATGTAACCTGTGGTAGTATATGACGAACAAATGAAAACTCACAATTTTATCAAATTAAAGACAGAATGATTCTGGATAAATAAACTGAGACGCTAATTTCAGTGCTTTATAAATACTTCATGATTGCTGATTGTCCCTTTAATTAATAATGTGCATATGCATTTAAAGGGACACAGTGTCCATAAGTAAAGACATACTGCGCATAAGCAAATAACTGTCTGATATTTATTCAGTGAAATGTATACTTGGAAATATGAACATTGACCCAAATAAGTACGTAGTAATAAACTCGTTAATTTGAACAAAAAAGATTTTAATTATTTTTGTCGGGACCGCTTTATTTACATTCTATTGCGCAATATTTACTTTTCTTTTGGTCACATGATACCAGTAATGCAGTCACATGATACCAGCAATGCGGTCACATGATACCAGTAATGCATAAGGTTTTAATTACAGTATGTCTTTAGCTCTATCGGTAGAGCGTGTGTCTTACCAAGAAGTATAATCTGATAGAGTGGGCTCCGATTCAATTCCCCGAAGTGGTACTACTTTTTTTTTATAACGCTACTATATTTCGGAAAAGCATGTTGTTATATTTAGTAAATATTCAAGAATGGTAGTTGTGTAATGTTTGTAATTATTTTGTGTTTTATAAGCTAAAAGTTACGGCTAATGCTGCTTTAACTAGGCACCATAAAACTCCGACTTAATTATCGTTAATGAAATACTTCAGTCTGGAAAAATCTACATCTGGACTAGTTTTTATGGTCTAAATCATTAATATTAATTCATTTTTTGATTTAAGGCTATTTATAACACACTTTTATTTTGTGATTTAATCACACATTTAATTAATATTATTGCACCTCGCACAAAATCCTAGGAATTTCATTGGATTAGAGCGGTCACATGGTGACCCTCTATTATTCTATAGTGGGTCAGTAGATTTCATAGAGGGTCACTAAAACAATATGGACTACAATTCCGATTCAAAGTTTAAATCATTTGCAAATAGTTCTTTAAGGCTTAATGACATTGACGCTCCATTAAAATGGGTTAAATATCGGCATTTGCCTTAAAAAGGAGCTTGATGCAATAAATCAGTTATTGGGTTTGTTACTGACCATCTACAGAAATATGTGGGATCAGTCAGATGTATAGGGGGACTCGGCTATCTCATCACCCACTATAAATCTTACTGACCCCACATATTTCTGTAGGGGGTCAGTAACAAACACAATAACTAATAATATGCACTGCTATATGAACTCCATGGGATCTAATATTTATAATGAAGTGGAGTTGCTGAGATTTCCAGAAAAATATTTTCATCAATAACTAGTTTTATTTTTTGAGAAAAACAGATGTCACCCCCACTGCAAAACCTAGTTAAAATAACTTTGATAGTGGATAGGGCACAACCTTTTTAAGATATGTTTGGAAGTAGATAGGGAACATTTTTGGATAACATTACGGATTTGTGGAAAAGTGTTTTTATGTAACAAGAAAAGACAAAAACAATAGAAAAACTAGAAAATATGGGACACCGCTGTAATGCTGTCAGTCACATAAACTAAACTTCAGTGTTAATTAACTTAGTCCAAAAAGTAGGTCAAGGTCATTCATACCTGGTTGTACTAGGAACATAATTATTAATTTCAATCCAACATTGGGTTTAGGAAGAGTAGCGGCGACAACAAATTGAAAGTTAAAATGACGAAAGGCCATACCTCCGTTACAAATTACTGAACTGAAACACACAAGGGATATGCACAATTAGACATCATACTGATGCTTTCTACCAAGGTTCATCAAAATCGAACAAGCGGTTTATGAGGAGCAGCGGCGACAACAAATTTAAACTTAAAATGTCAAAGGGCCATAACTCCGTCAAAAATCATCGAACCGGAACACAAACACAATATGCACAAATAGGCATCATACTGATGCTTCCTACCAAGTCTCGTCGAAATCCAACAAGCAGTACAGGAAGGGTAGTGGCAACAACAAATTTAAAGTAAAAATTTCAAAGAGCCATAACTCCATCAAAAATCATCAAACTGGAACACAAATGCGATATGCACAACTAGGCATCATACCGATGCTTCCTGCCAACTTCTGACCAAATCCAACAAGCAGTTTAAAAGCAGTAGTGGTGACAACAAATTTAAAGTGAAAATTTCAAAGGGCCACAACTCCATCAAAAATCATCAAACCGGAACACGAACAAGAAATACACAACTAGACATTATACCAATGCTTCCGGTCAAGTTTCGTCAAAATTCAACATGCTGTTTAGGAGTAGCGGCGACAACAAATTTAAAGTGAAAATGTCATATGGCCATAACTCTGTCAAAATCATCGAACCGAAACACAAACGCGATATGCAGAACTTGACACTAAACCGATGCTTCCTGTAAATTTTCGGCGATATTCAAAAGGCTGTTTAGGAGGAGTAGCAGCAACATCAAATTTAAAGTGAAAATGTCAAAGGGCCATAACTCCATCAAAATTCATCGAACCGGAACACAAACGCGATATGCACAACTAGACATTATACCGATGCTTCTTGTAAATTCTCGGCAAAATCCAACAATCGGTTTAGGAGAAGTAGCGGTGACATTTGTGACAGACGGACGGACACAACAAAAAAACATATGTCTCCCCCACTTCCTGGGGGGAGACATAATAATAATTAAACTGAAAGTAGCATGTTGCTCATGACTGTGGATATTTCATATTAAACTGAAGCACATTATGAAAGTTTTCTTTTGTATTTGGATTAACACCTAATTACTCTTCCAAATCGCCTATAGTTCCTTTAAAACAGTTTTAAAAACATTTTATCTCATCTTGAAATGATGAGTAATCCAGATTATAAGGTCACTGACCTCAGGCTACAAACATACCAACTCAACCTCCTAGTTGCTAAGGTTAAAATTTGAATTCAGTTTTTGTTTTAGTGGCTCATCGAAGATTTGTTTGAATAGTGTTTTAGTTCATTTTTAGCATGTTAGGCATGTCATGTGATATGACGGTCGATTGGCAAACCTCCCCATTTTTCCTGGGTAGAACCAGTACTGTATACCCCCCGCCATCCGTAAGAATCGACACTTTCTCACTTGACAAATAGAGCTCCCAGTGGGATACAAACCTGGGCTCAACAAAGAATGTTTTAGGCTATACAGAGGGCCTCCCAGAGAGGGTAAGACATGAGTATATGGAACTGACTACTTATCGTCCCCATCTGACACAGCAGTGAGAGTAAGGGACACGAGTGTAGGACAGTCATATATAAAAATTGGATGCCTGGTAAAGGTTTGTTGGTGTTTGACATGTGAAGGTGTGTGGATACCTGACGTAAAGGCATGTGGATGCCTGACATGAATGTTAGTGAACACCTGACACGTAAAGGTGTGTCAATGTTTGACATAAAGGTGTGTGGATGCCTGACATGTGTGTGAA
>JAWPHD010012461.1:0-75660 GCA_037043455.1 Cyrtodaria siliqua | reverse complement strand
GTCATTATAGATCGGGGGATTATGGTCCGACATGACTAGAAGTTGATAGATTATTATAAAAATGGCCATGTTTATTCATAATCAATCGATTTACTTTGACACCGCCGGGTCCGCGAAGCAAAAGCGAACCGGAGGTTTACAAACATAACAATCTCCTTTTGATGTGTTTTCGAATAATTTGATATTTTCTAATTTTATTTGTTTTAATCGCGAATAATTGGATCTGAACAAATTAACTTGAGATTTGAAATAAAATATAAATCAATATTTGCATTACGAACCAAAATGGTGAAAATGGATTTCCCGAATTCGATGCGACAATTTGTTCCATTTGTCTTTTTTTCATGCGATTTTTGAGATTTTAATGCGAGAATATCGCGGAATCGTGGCCTAGAGTGATCCCTGCCTAGACTTATATAGGAAAAGACTTAAAAAATATTCTTCTCTGAAACCATAGAGCGCAGAGCTTTCATGTATTACATGTACATGTAGCATCAGCTTATAATCATGATAATGGTCCTGTACTAAGTTTGTTCAAATGGTGACCCTGGGGTAAAATTGGGCCCGTCCCTGGGGTCACAGTTTTACATAGACTTATATAGGGAAAAAAATAATCTTCTCTGAAACTACAAAAGCCCAGTGTTTTTTTCTATACTTTGGGAACATACCACATACCGTAGCGAGTTAATTTTAGCGTGATTTTTCATAAAATTGGAAAAAAATACAGTAAAACTTTCATTTAATAATTGTTTCTTTAATACTCTTTTCAGTCAACAGATGCATTTAAAAGTGTTTCGTTCTCAGTACATTAAAGCTTTTTTTCCCCTTTCAATTGGGATTTTTTGTCTCAAAATATGGGGGAAAAAGAAATGTTTTGGCATTGCACCATGGAATATAGCCCAATAATGGCTACAAAAACAGCCAACCAAAACACACTGGAGCTAGAGGTTTAATATTTTGCATTTACTATAAGCTTATGGTCTTTTACCAAGTTTGTTCAAATGGTGACCCTGGGGTCACATTTGGCCCCTCCCTAGGGGTCACATGTTTTACATAGACTTGTATCTAGGAAAAAACTGTTTTTTAAAAATCTCAAGAGCAAGAGCCAGAGGTTTAATATTTTGCATTTACCATAAGATTATGGTTCTGTGCAAATGGTGATCCTGGGGTCACATTTGGCCTGCCCCAGAGGTCACATGTTTTACAAAGACTTATAATATAGGGAATATTTTTTTTAAATCTTCTCAGAAACACTTGGTCAAACTTGGTCAATTTTGACCAAACTTCACATGGATGATCCTTAGGTGAATGTTTTTCAAATTTATTAAAATTAGGTAAACACGGTATCCAAGATGGTCGCAATAGAAAAATCTTTAAATTCCTTCCTGTACACGGGGAATCTAAGGCCATGATACCCTTGGGTCACATTTGGCCCCGCCACAGGTGTCAAATGTAAATACTTAAAAAAAAAATCTTCTGAAACTACAAGAGCCAGAGGTTTAATATTTTGCATTTACTATAAGCTTTTGGTCCTCTACCAAGCTTGTTCAAATAGTGAACCTTGGGTCACATTTGACCCCGCCTCAGGGGTCACATGTTTTACATAGACTTATATCATGTATATAGGGATAATTTTCTTCTCAGAAACAGCTTGGCCAAACTTGACCAAACTTCACATGGATGATCCTTAGGCCAAATAAAATTATACCTGTGTGTTGATGTAACATTGCTGAAAAAAATAGGGTAGGTAGGTAGGCATTTTATTTTATTTTTTTTTTTTTTTTTTTTTTTTGGCGAAGTTACATTTAAGGTGGCGATGAGCTTTGATGAATGGGAAAATGTGGTATTTTAAAAACTACAATAGATAACAATATGAAATTGTGTATGTTTTATTGTTTCCCAAAAGGCCTGGTAACAACTGGCTCTTTTCCCAAACACTTGCAATTATTACAAGAGGTAAAACAGTTTTAAATGTTTTCTGCAAGTCCGAAAGAGGGTCAGCTCCAACAGTAATGAGTACATGAGTCGGCTGGGATCAGTCCAGCTCCATACAGTCATTACCGTGTGATCTCCAGTGGGGCCTGAAATGTTATGAGTGACTTGACTTCCATGCTCTTCCTGAATACCGGTATATGACCGTCAGGAAGGATGGGGGACCCGAAGGTTAGTCAACTTCTGCGGTTGACATACATGTAACCAAGAGCAGTTCTTGCCTCCCAGACAGCTAAAAAAATATTCAAAGTTATAATGTCAAATGTTAATTGACCATTTGAATAGTTTTGTAAAAGTGTTGACTTACACGTATATTACTTCTCTAACATCAGAAAGTAATATATATTTATAAATTTCTCATGTTAGTTATTATGAGCCTATATTGAGAGTGAGTTCAGAAAATTATTATGGAACAGCATACTTCTTCAAGAAGTTATAATGCAGTAGTAGTCGATGCCAATGCTTAGTGCTGATAAGCAAGTAAACATATGCACATCAATATTACTGTTTTAGAAACAAACTTACGACAGGTGGCCTGGAACTCGGGGCATTTACCGACCTGTTTGTGGTACTTGTCAAACAATTCAACAATCGATTCTTTATGGAGAGTGCACGCCATAACATTAGCGCTTCCATGTGCTGACATTTTTGAAACTGTACAGCCAAAACAGCACTGGGAGATGCCATTTTGACTGTTTTATACCAGTTCTATGCACAGTATACCGTGAAATTCACACGCTTTCAAAACCGCATCGCGAAATTGAAAATTGCACCGTGATCTAATGAACGTTATTATTTTTTTAACATTTTTTTTATTTTTAATTTTTTTTTTTTTTTTATTTTATTTTTATTTACTTTTTTTTTCAATAAAATAAAAAGGAGTCGGGGGTGTTTTCAGAGGGTCGGTTAGGTTACAGTAAACTCAGGTATAATTTTAATTGGCCTTATATGAATGTTTTTCAAATTTGTTAAAACAAGTTAAAGGGACACTGTCCGTAAGTAAGCAGATATTGAGCATAACAAAATAACTGTCTGACTTTTATTCATTGAAATGTATACATGAAAACATGAGGATAGACCCTAAGAAGTATTTAGGAATACATTCGTGAGTTTGAAAAAGAAAAGTTTTAATTATTAAATGTAAATAAAGTGGGACCCACAATATTTACCTTTTGGCATTCACGTGGCTTCCATAGCGCATTAGGTTTTCACAATAGTTTGTATTGTGTAATATGTATAGCCCGCTTAGCTCAGTCGGGAGCGAGTTCCGACAACTTTACGCTCAAGCACACTTATTTTTACTGCGGAGTTTGAGCTGCGAGTTCAAACCCATGAAGTGGATTTGCTTTTTTTTGTACCGCGATTGAATTCTGTCAAACAATCTTGCTTTTGATTAGTAAATATTGAATAATGTATAATGTTTGCGAACATAATTATTGGGTGTTTTATAAGCTAAAAGTTACAGACAGTGTCCCTTTAAATGTGACATCCATGATGGCCACCATACAAAAATCTTTGAATTACTTCTTGCACTGGGAAGCTTAAAAGCTGTGGGTTCAAATCCCACTGGAGGTAAACATTTGTTTTTCTCTTTCTTTTTGAATCTTGATTTTTAGCTCTATTGGACAAATGCTATATTTTGCCTCATTAAGACTATAGGGCCTTCATTTTTCATCTAATCTTTACCAAACTTTATCTGATTGCTAATATCAATGAAAGCACGGACAAGTTCGAAAAACAACCAGATCGGACCTGTTACAGCGAAGTAACGGCCCTTGATTTAGGTTAAAATGCTATATTGTGCCTCATTAAGGTGATGGATTCAGGGCCATCTTGGCCCTCTTGTTTTAGAGACTGAGGAGAATTTTATTTAATAAAAGAGGGGGAAAACCTTTTGGCAAGGGATGGGGTCGAGTTTCAGCCCCAAGTTCTGTAACATAAAATGTCATAAACTATTTTCATCATCATTCTATCAAAACATTTTTCATCTACCATATTTCCCCTAATAAAAGCACCCCCACCTGTTTTTTTTAGAAACCATGCCTTCTTAGAAAATTAAAAAATTCAAAACATCTTCAAAATTCAATACATTTTCGATCTTTTGTAAAATGAAAAGACAAGATTTAGTGTTATGACATTTGAGGCTCAGTTTGGGGTATACAGTCTGGCCATAGTTGCTTTTAAGTACAGATATAACCCTAAATTAATATAAAAAAAAAGGAAAAACTAATAAGAGACTGCCCCCTTTTCATTTTGCATATATATATCTTCCAAGTGCTACTGTTAGCGGAAATGCGGTAATTTTATTTACCGATCCGGTGTATGTGCATCCATTCATTCGTTTGTCTGTGCGTACAACATTTATTTATTTATATTTTTTTCATTACTTGCAGGATTTTCACCAAATTCCACCATTGTGTTCCTTATATGCATAGATCTAACATCATGCAAAATTTCAGGTTACTGTGATCTTCTATATAGAAATATAGGTCACATCTGGTCTCCGCTACGACATTCGTATCTTGCTTCATTCTTGCAAAATGTTCACCAAACCACCAGAATTTCCTGCATAGATATGCCCGATGAAATATAATTGACAAAATAAATGTTATCCGGACTCTAAGGGCAGTAACGAATACAAGAGCTGGCGATTATGATACATATCACGAATACAGAGTGATGAATATTTATTCATGAATACTGTAAATCACATTATTTCTGCGTGACTTTAAGTTCACGCATCACCGGGTCTGTGATTTATTCGCGTGATCATGAATTCGCGTCCAAGCATAATGTAAATATTCATATTTTCCTACTAATAATTAATTTACTATTTCCTATTCCAAAAGGTAATTTTCAGATTTATGTTTTAAATTATTTCAATGTCAGAGTGATTTTAGTAAATAAAAACAGTAATTTGGTGTGTTTTATATTATGGCAAGTCTGCAATGCAGATGTGGAGGCATTTAGTGTTTAGTATGAGCATCCCTCTGTTGCCAGGTCATATTTTGGTTTCCATGCAATAACTTTTATTAGGATAGATTGGATGGATGGACAGACGGACGGGTGGATGGTTTACAAACAGCTCTACTGATCAGAGATCACCAGAGCTTATGCTGTGGTGCGGTGACCGTCTTCCGTCTGTCCGTCCGTAAACTTTTTTTTGTAGTGACTACTCCTCTGAAACTACTGAATGGATTTCATGAATCTTTACAGAAATGTTGCCCATGAAGTCTAGTTGATCCTAGCAAAAATTCATGTTGATGTGAATTCCAAGATGGCCGCCAAATCTAAAAATAGATTTTTAAAAAACTATAAGTGATATTGATATGGGACTTTTTCTAAAATGATCAGCATGACATAATGTTGGTCCTTGTCGAAAATCCTTTTGATTCGATGTTAAACATGGCTGTCAGCAGCCATCAGCCATCTTTGTTTGCATATATATAGTTATCTAGTAAAAACTTGTAGCGACTACTCCTCTGTAACTACTCGACTGATTTTCATGAAACTTCACAGGAATGTTGCTCTTGATGTCTAATTGATCCTTGCAAAATTTCAGGGCGGCCGAAAATTCAAGATGGCAGCCATGGCTAAAAATAGATTTTCAAAATAAAAGTTTGTAGCGACTACTTCCTGAAAACTATAAGTGATATTGATATGGGACTTTTTCTTAAATGATCAGTATGACAGTCATGATGTTGATCCTTGTCAAAAATTATTTTGATTTGACGTTAAACATGGCCGCCAGCGACCATCTATGATGTTGATCCTTGTCAAAAATTATTGTGATTTGACGTTAAACATGGCCGCCAGCGGCCATCTTTGTTTACATAGAGTTATATAATGAAAACTTGTAGCGACTAGTCCTCTGAAACTACTATCACCATGCACCTGATGGGGTTTCAACAAACTTCGTGAGAAACGTGCATCATATGGAGATACGCACATCATAGTTTGGTTTTGGTTCAGTGGTGTTTGATGTCAACTCTGGCCCCTTAAATATTTTTCTAAGAAAAATTATTTTGTGCGCTATTTCTTCATAAGTCCTATAGATATATATGGATTTTTGCCAAACTTTGTGAGAAGCATCAGTATGAAGTGGAGATGCGCATATAGTTGTGGGGTATGCATTTGCAGGGGTATTAAAAAACTTCAGTGATAGTTTTAGTTTGAAAAGGTTTTAATCTAAATGTTTATTAGTTTTGCCTAGTTTTGAACACTCTTTTGTGATGTCTGGGCGATCTCTGTAGTGTAAAGAAACACACTTTTCTTTCGAGAAAAGAAATCCAGGTTCAAGTCTTGGCAGAGTCCTGACACACAGAGTTGTACATACAATTTTTATTTTTGCACATCAATAATGTTGTTTTTGTACAGCATAAACTTAAAAAATATAGACATTTGATCATATTAATACCGTATGTAAATTGTAATTATTCATACGTATGGACATATTCAGAGTGAGTTTTTTATATAATTGTGCATTGGAACATTATTTTTAGTCAAAAGTCAGACTTTTAAGAATACATATAGCCGGAACTAAGCTATAGCGAATTGTCGGTTTTAGCGAAGTTTTTTTCAGTTCGCCGTCCAGCTATAAAAATAGCGAATATAGCTCTTCCTTGGTTAAAGCAAAGCACTTAAATTGCACGTTTATTTTAAAACATTTAAAACAAATAAAAACATTGCATCTTCATTTCACTTTTCCATTTCGTTCTCTGCCTTTGCTACACCAAATTGAACTCACAATTAATTTTACACAAGATGCTTTAATTCTAAAGCATTGAATTAAAATAAACAGATATACTACAATATTTATTCTTATTGCCGCTCGTCGTCATAGTATATATTGTATCCTATTACTTTTCATGTTACATAAGATTCCACTAAGTTTATAATTATGTGTCCTGTTATTTAACGTATAATTGTAGTATAATTATTTTCTTTTTCTTTTTTTTTTGATGTGAAAATACATAATGAAAACCTCAAAAAGTTACATACTACTTATTAAAAGTGGTATTTTAACGTATTGAGTGATGATATAATGACTAAATAAAAAAACTGAATTGAACAGAATGTTGTTTAAATGCACATCCTGAGAGAGTGGAAACTGGTATTATAACATATTATAACTAAATAAGGAAACTGAATTGAAGTGAATCTTGTTTAATCACTCGTCAATATATTATAGGTTATTTAGAGCCGACCAGAGAAAGTAGAAGATAGTATTATAATGTATTGCATGGTGAAATATATGACTGAATTAAAGAAAGTGAATATAATTGAATATTGTTTAACAGCTCATTAGAGCCGCCCCAGAGTATAAACATCAACTGATGTCTAATATATACCCCTGAGAGAGTGGAATGTGGTATTATAACATACTGATTGGTGAAATAATGACTAAATAAGGAAATTAGATTGAACTGAACCTTGTTTAATGGCTCATCAAAACGTTACAGATTATTCAGTGCCACGCCAGAGAATGCACTCAATGCACATGAGAGAGTGAAAATTGGTATAATAACATATTGAGTGTTGACTAAATAAGGAAATTGAGCTGAACTGATTCTTGTTTAATGGCTCATCAACATAATTATTATTGGCGGCACGCTTTGAGTGCACAGCCTATATTTGTTATTGGTTTTTGATGCTGCATATGGAGGAGCACGTGACAGAGGACAAAGGTCATATAGCGTTCAATAACTTTTGCATTCCAGGACGGATTCATGATAAAACACTTATATCAATCAAAATATAATGTTCGAACCATATTGTTAAGGTTTAAACTTTGAATACGCCATATATCTAGGACGGATCGGACGTAAATTGCTGAAACTAACCCTGGTGCGTAACCTAGGATAGCACATATTGCTGTGCAGAATCAATTCCTTTGCAAATAAGGGACCATGTTTAGGCTCATTCATTAAGTTTAATTAGGCTCTTCAGAATAGAAAATATAATTATTTGTCAATTTTAAGTCAGACACCTAGACCCCTTTGAAAAGCCTGATATATTCTCTTTAAAGTGTACAAACAATAAAATTTGCAAATAAATACACATGTTTGTTTCCTCCTTTTGAAAATATCCTGCGCTGTCCTCTGATGCTACGCATCAGTGTCTTCTTGCAGGTTATTTAGAGCCGCCCACAGAATATTGAAGGTGGTATTATAACATATTGCGTGGTGAAAAAATAATGACTGAATTAGAGAAAGTGAATATAATTGAATATTGTTGAACGGCTCATCAACACATTACTGGTTATTTAGAGCTGCCGCAGTGTATACGCATCAACTGGTGTCTATATATACCCCTGAGAGAGTGAAATTTGGTATTATAACGTATTGAGTGGTGACTAAATAAGGAAATTGAATTGAAACAAATTTTGTTTAATGACTCATCATTATAGGTTATTTAGAGCCACCCCAGAGAGACTGAAACTACACTATTATGTGTAATTGCGTGGATTAAATCAAGAATCTCATCCTTGACAGCAGATTGTCAGCTAAAAGCAGTGGCACGAAATACCCAAATCTACCCAAATACACCCAAATCTGCCTAAATCCTTACCCAAATCTACCCAAACCCTTGCCCAAATCTACCCAAATCTACCCAAATCCTTGCCTAAAGCTACCATTATACACATATAATATGACACGAAAGTATATGGGTATAGTGTAACATCTGAAACAAGAAATATTTACCCAAATCTACCCAAATCCTTGCCCAGATCCACCACTATACACATGTAACGTGGCACGAAAGTATATGTGTATAGTGTTACTTATGAAACAAGAAATATTTACCCAAATCCTTGCCCAAATCCACCACTATACACATATAACATGGCACGAACGTATATGTGTATAATGTAACTTGTAAAACAAGAAATATTTACCCAAATTCTTGCCCAGATCCACCCCTATACACATATAATGTGGCATGAAAGTATATGTGTATAGTGTAACTTATGAGACAAGAAATATTTACCCAAATCCTTGCCCAAACTACCACTATACACATATGATTTGGCACGAAAGTATAATGTGTATAGCATAACTTCTGAAACAAGAAATATTTACCGAAATCTACCCAAATCCTTTTCCAGATCCACCACTATACACATATAACATAACACGAAAGTATATATGTATAGTGTAACTTCTGAAACAAGAAATATTTACCCAAATTTACTCTAATCCTTGCCCAATTCTACCCAAATCCTTGCCCAAATCTACCACTGTACACATATAACGTGGCACGATGGGGCTACACTTATGCTTGCGTTGCTACATATGCGTAAGTGCGTGCGTGCGCTCGTGATGGAGTGAGTGGGTGTGTGGTTGGTGGAGGGTGGGGTGTGGGTAACGTCGCTTTGTTCAATTGCTCAGTAATATTACGGTGGTAAATCAGCTAAATTAGGGGTACATGTAATATACATGCTATCTAGTCTCAGTAGACGTAGTGACATAATATATAAATATATTCCTAAATATTCGCAGAGTAGAACTAACTCCACGGTCTTAAACTAACACATTGTATAAGTGTGTGTATACATTATCAATTAAAAGTTGCATCGTTTCACAAACATATTAAACATAGTTGCATGCATAATAATACTGCCAAATATAAGTGTGTGCTATATGAAATCTGAGATATGCAAATTTGTAGAATCTTATCAGTGTTGTTACGTAATGGTGATTAACTGCCTAATCGGACACCACAGTTAATTGCGTAACAGTAATTATCGACGCAACGGGGGTTTGACCATATATCACGGACTTAGCTTTGTATTACAACAGTCATACATGTTATAGTAATTATCGACACAGCGGGACATTAACCCATATATCACCTTGTCGTCACATTGCAGCAGTGTATTATTTATCAAAACTATTACAAATGTGAGAAGAATTAAAGGGACAACGGCAATCTTGCTCTATTACTAGGCACAATTATTTTGAAGTAAATAGTCTGTCCATGTTGTTCTAGTGAACCCTAAATGGAAATTACATCGACCAAAATTAATTGACATTTAAATTATACACATATTATTAATGGTGGGCGTAAAGGACGTTTTAATCCTTCAATTTACACACGCACGCACGCACGCATACACACAAATGCACACACGCTTGACAGACAAGCATTAGCTATAGAAGAACATAATACATACTAATCTTTATTATATTACACGAAAGTATATGGGTACAGTGTAACTTCTGAAACAAAAACTCTACCCAAATCTACCCAAATCCTTGCCCGAATCTACCACTATACACATATAACGTGGCACGAAAGTATATGTGCACAGTGTAACTTCTGAAACAAGAAATATATACCCACATAAAACGTGGCACGAAGGATGGGGCAACAATTATGCTTTCGTTGCTACATATGCGTGCGTGTGCGCGCGCGTGTGTGTGTGTGTGCGCGCGCGATGGTGTAGATGGGGCTCACAGGTAATACTCAGGCTTCATATATGTCATAAATAGATGTTATAAATAAACGAATGTGTACGTGAGAATCACGCTGACCCACTATGAAATACAGGCTTCATAGATGTCATCAATAAATATAGATATAGAAATCGAACAATAAAAGAAGCATTCAACCACTAACACACTCAGAAACAAAGAACAACTTTAAAGATGAATAAAAGGCCAAATAAAACATAACTAATGTATGCGTGAGAATAACACGGACCAGGATGAAATACAGGTAATGCACATGCTTCATATATGTCATAAATAAACGAATGTATGTGTCAGAATCACACGCACCCAAGGGTGAAATACACGTGCTTCATAGATGTAATAAATAAACGAATGTATGCGTGAGAATCACATGGAACAAATACAGGTAATACCCATGGTGAAATGTAGGTAGTACACGGCGGTAGTACATATGCTTTATAGATACATGTATCATAAATAAACGAATGTATGCGTGAAAATGACGCGGATCCAAAGGTGAAATACAGGTAATACGCATGCTTCATAGATGTCATAAATAAACGAATGTATGCACGAGAATCACACGGACCCAAGGATGAAATACAAACACACGCAGAAACAAAGAACAGCTTTAAAGATGAATAAAAGGCCAACTAAGACATAACTAATGTATGCGTGAGAATCACACAGACCAGGATGAAATAAAGGTAATACACATGTTTTAAAGATGTCATAAATAAACGAATGTATGCGTAAGAATCACACGGATCCAATGATGAAATACAGGTAATACGAATACTTCATAGATGTCATAAATAAACTAATAGATGCTCGAGAATCACACGGATCCAAGGATGAAATACAGGTAATACACATGCTTCATAGATGACATAAATAAACGATTGTATGCACGTATCCAAGAATGAAAAACAGGTAATACACATGCTTCATGGATGACATAAATAAACGAACGTATGCGTGAGAATCACACGGATCCAAGGATGAAACCGAGGTAATACACATGCTTCATAGATGACATAAATAAACGATTGTATGCACGGATACAAAGATGAAATACAGGTAATACACATGCTTCATGGATGACATCAATAAACGAATGCATGCGTGAGAATCACACAAACTTAATGATGAAATACAGGTTATACACATGCTTTGTAGATATAAATAAACGAATGTATGCGTGAGAATCACACGGATACAGGTACTACACATGCTTCATAGATGTCATAAATAAACGAATGTAAGCTTGAGAATAATGGATTCAATGGTGAAATACAAGGATGAAATACAGGTAATACACATGCTTCATAGATGACATGTATAAACGAATGCATGCGTGAGAATCACACAGACCTAATGATGAAATACAGTTAATAAACATGCTTCATAGATGACATAAGTAAACAAATGTATTGGTAAGAATCACACGGATCCAAGGATGAAATGCAGGTCATACGCATGTTTCATAAATGTCATGAGTAAACGAAGGTATGCGTGAGAATCACACGGATTCAAGGATGAAATACTAGCAAGTAATACACAGGCTTCATAGATGTCATAAATAAACGATAGTATGCGTGAGAATCACACGGACCCAATGGTGAAATATAGGTAATACACATATTTCATAGATGTCATAAATAAACGAATGTATGCTCGAGAATCACACGGATCCAAAGATGAAATACAAATAATACACATGCTTCATAGATGTCATAAATAAACGAATGTCTGCGTGAGAATCACACGGATCCAAGGATGAAATACAGGTAATACACAAGCTTCATATATGTCATAAATAAACGAATGTATACATTGCTTCCTAGATGTCATAAATAAATGAATGTATGCGCGAAAATCACACGGAACCATGATGAAATATATGCTTCATAGATCTAGTTAACAAACGAAAGTATGAGAAAATCACGAACTCCCCCTAGATAAAGTACATATAATACACATATGCTACTTAGATGTCATAAATAAACAATTGCATGTAAATAAATCATACGTACTTTCTTAGATGTAATACAAATGAGAATCACGTTTTCTTCCTAGATGTAATACATTTGATACATGTTAGCTTCAAAAAATATATGCGTGAGAATAACAAGTACTCTCCCTAGATAAAATACAAGTTATATACCTGCTTCCTGGAATTTCAAAAATCAACTGAGAATCACAGTTACATTTTTCTATATGACATGTTAGTAAAATACATATCCTACATAGGTTTCACAAAAACACACACGAATGTATCAATGTGAAATAATATGTATGCATCATAGATGTCATATAAAAGAACGGATGAATGTCACACATGTAATCTCCCTAGATGACATGTAGGTAATACACACATGTAAAAACACATTTGGTACATCGACGATTTAATCTTTTGAGACCCAAAATGATCGAATGAGTAAATTTAATTGAATTGAATCTTGTTAAACAGCTCATTAACACAGTATAGGTTATTTAGAGCCGACCCAGATACAGTTGAAGTTGGTATTATAAATTATTGATAGGGGGGAAATTGAATTGAACTGAATATTTTTCAATGGCTGATTAACACACTGTATGCTATTTAGAGCTGCCCCAGAGAAAGTGGAAGGTGGTATTATAACTTATTGAATGGTGAAATACTGACTAAATAAGTAAATGTAATTGAACTGAATATTGTTTAACGGCTCATCAACACAGTGTAGGTTATTGGTTATTCAGAGCCAACCCATAGAGAGGGGGAATGTGATAGTATAACTTAATAATTGAATCGAATTGAGTATTGCTTAACGGCTCACCAACACATTAAAAGTTATTTAGAGCCGCCCCAGAGAAAGTGGAAGGTTGTATTGTAACTTAGTAATTGAATCGATAACAGCTCACCAACACATTAAAAGTTATTTAGAGCCGCCCCTGAGAAAGTGGAAGGTTGTATTGTAACTTAGTAATTGAATCGATAACAGCTCACCAACACATTAAAAGTTATTTAGAGCCGCCACTGCGAGAGGGGAATGTGATTGTATAACTTATTGAGTGGTGAAATAATGACTAAATAAGTCAATTGAATTGAATTGAAACTTGTTTTACGGCTTATCGACACATATTACGACATTTAGAGCCGCCCCAGAGCATAGACTTCAGTTGATGTCCGTACCGCAGAGAGATAGAAAGTAATATTATAACGTATTGCATGGTAAAATAATGACTAAATTAGAAATTAAATTTTAACTGAATTTCGTTTAACGCCTCATCAACACATTACATGTTATTTAGAGCCGCCCCAGAGCATACACATCAAGAGAGAGTGAAAAGTGTTATTATAACGTATTGAGTGGTGAGATAATGACTAAATAAGGAAATTGAATTGAACTGAATTTTGTTTACGGCTCATCAACATATTATAGGTTATTTAGAGCCATCCCAGAGAGATTGAAATTACATTATTAGGTGTAAACGCACAGAAAAAATCAAGCATCTCATCCTTAAGTCTTGACAGAGGTAAAACCGTTCATTACCCCAGCCGACTAAACTAATGTGCCAGTGTCAGGGGCGTAGCGTGGCCTGTTTTCAACATAGTCCTAGCGTGGCCTGTTTTAAACGTACTCCTAATACGAGTTGCGAAGTCCCGAGTAGTGGAAATACTGAGAGAAGGTGTCTCCCTTACTGAATGTTGGTTCTCGATTTTTTTTTCATTTTTGACCAAAATGGTGTTCGTATAAGCGATATTTGCCAGGAATATTGACATTTTATGCTCGCAAAAAAAGTGGTAATTTTCCACCCTTATCTCCGTCCCACTCTAAATTTTATTGCATTTACAGCTTAAAAACTAGGACTATAAATCCGGACAAATATAAGTATGAATTTCAGTATGCAAATGTGTTGACTCGTAATTCATTACGTAATAGTCATTACCCGCCCATAAATCGTGGGATACCACGATCAGTTGCGTGATTTATGGTTATAACCCCGCTGTGTCGATAATTATTACTGTGGTATTAAGCCGTTAATGACTATTACGTAATGCATCTGATAAGGGTCAACAAATCTGAATCTTGAAATCCATACCGCACACATATATTTGATCGGATTTAGAGTCCTTTTATAAGGGAAACAGGTGTGTATGTAAATTGCATTGATAATTATTATAATTGTATGATTTTCTGATATGTTTAGTGTGTATTCGGTACTTATAAAGCATTTTAGCACTTTTAGCTCGTGGATTTGAGTCTTTAGTTTATGTTAACTATGTCTACTGAACCTAGATTAGTTCATTTTTAACGCATACGGTAGTTCGTGTGTTTTATAACCGACAGAGACATACGCATAATATTTGGACGGAAGAAATGTTTTTTTGCAAAGAAAACATGTCTTTAGCCTTATTACATTGACACTTATTATATATAATTTTATGTTATGTTTAGTGAGTCTACTGAACATGGATTTGCGTAGAGTAAACTTTATTCTGTCCACAGTGTGTGTGTAAAGAAGCAACTTCTACTGGATAATTAATACTTATCTGCGTGGCCGAGGGGTTAACGACGTGTCGTTTTAAACCTTCTTGCCTCTCACCGCTGCGAGTTCGAATCCCACTGGGAGTCCGACTTGTAAGTGAGAAAATGTCGATTCTTACGGATGTCGGGAGGTGTACAGTTATGGTCCTACCCTTGAAAAGTGGGTTGTCTGTCTCCACCACAAACAGGCGACCGTCATATATAACCTTACATGTGTTGAAAATGACGTAAAACATCATACACACAAACAAACCGTTAGTGTTACATGCAAAACCGTGGAGTTGGGTCTACTTTGGACTATTGTGTGTTCAGTCCCCAGCTGGGCCATTCCAAAGAATATATAACAATGGTACTCCATTACTTGAGGCTCAGCATAAATAAAGCGTAGTGCTGGGACATGTCGGGCCGTTGTTAGTATGTGACTGATTGTGGTATCATTGAACGGCGGGGTATTCCAGCAGGGCAGCAATACAAAGTCAAGTTGAGCATAGAGCTAAGTTCACTGCTAAACATTATTTATAGTATCATTTGCTTTCAGATAGGAAACCATGCCTTAAACGCTTCTTACGAGTTTCTTTACTCTTTTTTTTCTAGTTTTAGAATTTCACGAGCTCTACTGAACACAGATTCGGGTAGAAATAAAGAAAGTTTATTTGTCTCGTCATAAGTCAACGAATGTATGCGCGAGAATCACACGCATGAAAAACAGAAATACATATACTTCATAGATGTCATAAATAAACGAATGTGTGCGTGAAAATCACACGGATCCAAGGATGAAATACAGGTAATACACATCCTTCATATATGTCATAAGCAAACGATTGTATTCGTGAGAATAACACTGATGAAATACAGGTAATACACATCCTTCATATATGTCATAAGCAAACGATTGTATTCGTGAGAATCACACGGATGAAATACAGGAAATACACATGCTTCATAGATGTCATAAATAAACTAATGTATGCGTGAGAATCGCACGGATCCGAGGATGAAATACAGGTAATACCCATGCTTCATATATGTAATAAGTAAACGAATGTGTGCGTGAGAATCACATGGATCCAAGGATGAAATACAGGTAATACACATCCTTCATATATTTAATAAGTAAACGAATGTATGCGTGAGAATCACACGGATGAAATACAGCCAATATACATGCTTCATAGATGTCATAAATAACTAAAGTTTGCGTGATAATCACACGGATCCAAGGATGAAATACAGGTAATACCCATGCTTCATATATGTCATAAGTAAACGAATGTATGCCTGGGAATCGCACGGATGAAATACAGGTAATACACATCCTTCATATATGTCATAAGCAAACGATTGTATTCGTGAGAATAACACGGATGGAATACAGGTAATACCCATGCTTCATATATGTCATAAGTAAACGGATGAAATACAGGTAATACACATGCTTCATAGATGTCCTAAGTAAACGAATGTATGCGTGAGAATCACACGGAACAAATACAGGTAATACCCATGCTTCATATCTGTCATAAGTAAACGAATGTATGCGTGAGAATCACACGGATGAAATACAGGAAATACATATGCTACATAGATGTCATAAATAAACGAATGTGTGCGTGAGAATCCCACGGATCCAAGGATGAAATACCAATAATACACAACCTTCATATATGTCATAAGTAAACTAATGTATGCGTGAGAAAAGCACGGATGAAATACAGGTAATACACATGCTTCATAGATGTCATAAGTAAACTAATGTATGCGTGAGAATCACACGGATCCAACGATGAAATACAGGTAATACACATGCTTAATAGATGTCATAAGTAAACGAAGGTATGCCTGGGAATCGCACGGATGAAATACAGGTAATACATATCCTTCATATATGTCATAAGTAAACTAATGTATGCGTGAGAATAGCACGGATGAAAAACAGGTAATACACATGCTTCATAGATGTCATAAGTAAACTAATGTATTCGTGAGAATCACACGGATCCAAGGATGAAATACAGGTAATACACATCCTTCATATATGTCATAACTAAACGAATGTATGCGTGAGAATCACACGGATGAAATACAGGAAATACATATGCTACATAGATGTCATAAGTCAACGAATGTATGCGTGAGAATCACACGGATGAAATACAGGAAATACACATGCTTCATAGATGTCATATATAAACTAATGTATGCGTGAGAATCGCACGGATCCGAGGATGAAATACAGGTAATACCCATGCTTCATATATGTAATAAGTAAACGAATGTATGCGTGAGAATCACACGGATGAAATACAGCCAATATACATGCTTCATAGATGTCATAAATAACTAAAGTTTGCGTGATAATCACACGGATCTAAGGATGAAATACAGGTAATACCCATGCTTCATATAGGTCATAAGTAAACGAATGTATGCCTGGGAATCGCACGGATGAAATACAGGTAATACACATCCTTCATATATGTCATAAGCAAACGATTGTATTCGTGAGAATAACACGGATGAAATACAGGTAATACCCATGCTTCATATATGTCATAAGTAAACGGATGAAATACAGGTAATACCCATGCTTCATAGATGTCCTAAGTAAACGAATGTATGCGTGAGAATCACACGGAAAAAATACAGGTAATACCCATGCTTCATATCTGTCATAAGTAAACGAATGTATGCGTGAGAATCACACGGATGAAATACAGGAAATACATATGCTACATAGATGTCATAAATAAACGAATGTGTGCGTGAGAATCCCACGGATCCAAGGATGAAATACCAGTAATACACATCCTTCATATATGTCATAAGTAAACTAATGTATGCGTGAGAATAGCACGGATGAAATACAGGTAATACACATGCTTCATAGATGTCATAAGTAAACGAATGTATGCGTGAGAATCACACGGATGAAATACAGGAAATACACATGCTTCATAGATGTCATAAATAAACTAATGTATGCGTGAGAATCGCACGGATCCGAGGATGAAATACAGGTAATACCCATGCTTCATATATGTAATAAGTAAACGAATGTGTGCGTCAGAATCACATGGATCCAAGGATGAAATACAGGTAATACACATCCTTCATATATTTAATAAGTAAACGAATGTATGCGTGAGAATCACACGGATGAAATACAGCCAATATACATGCTTCATAGATGTCATAAATAACTAAAGTTTGCGTGATAATCACACGGATCCAAGGATGAAATACAGGTAATACCCATGCTTCATATATGTCATAAGTAAACGAATGTATGCCTGGGAATCGCACGGATGAAATACAGGTAATACACATCCTTCATATATGTCATAAGCAAACGATTGTATTCGTGAGAATAACACGGATGGAATACAGGTAATACCCATGCTTCATATATGTCATAAGTAAACGGATGAAATACAGGTAATACACATGCTTCATAGATGTCCTAAGTAAACGAATGTATGCGTGAGAATCACACGGAACAAATACAGGTAATACCCATGCTTCATATCTGTCATAAGTAAACGAATGTATGCGTGAGAATCACACGGATGAAATACAGGAAATACATATGCTACATAGATGTCATAAATAAACGAATGTGTGCGTGAGAATCCCACGGATCCAAGGATGAAATACCAATACTACACATCCTTCATATATGTCATAAGTAAACTAATGTATGCGTGAGAAAAGCACGGATGAAATACAGGTAATACACATGCTTCATAGATGTCATAAGTAAACTAATGTATGCGTGAGAATCACACGGATCCAACGATGAAATACAGGTAATACACATGCTTAATAGATGTCATAAGTAAACGAAGGTATGCCTGGGAATCGCACGGATGAAATACAGGTAATACATATCCTTCATATATGTCATAAGTAAACTAATGTATGCGTGAGAATAGCACGGATGAAAAACAGGTAATACACATGCTTCATAGATGTCATAAGTAAACTAATGTATGCGTGAGAATCACACGGATCCAAGGATGAAATACAGGTAATACACATCCTTCATATATGTCATAACTAAACGAATGTATGCGTGAGAATCACACGGATGAAATACAGGAAATACATATGCTACATAGATGTCATAAGTCAACGAATGTATGCGTGAGAATCACACGGATGAAATACAGGAAATACACATGCTTCATAGATGTCATATATAAACTAATGTATGCGTGAGAATCGCACGGATCCGAGGATGAAATACAGGTAATACCCATGCTTCATATATGTAATAAGTAAACGAATGTATGCGTGAGAATCACACGGATGAAATACAGCCAATATACATGCTTCATAGATGTCATAAATAACTAAAGTTTGCGTGATAATCACACGGATCTAAGGATGAAATACAGGTAATACCCATGCTTCATATAGGTCATAAGTAAACGAATGTATGCCTGGGAATCGCACGGATGAAATACAGGTAATACACATCCTTCATATATGTCATAAGCAAACGATTGTATTCGTGAGAATAACACGGATGAAATACAGGTAATACCCATGCTTCATATATGTCATAAGTAAACGGATGAAATACAGGTAATACCCATGCTTCATAGATGTCCTAAGTAAACGAATGTATGCGTGAGAATCACACGGAACAAATACAGGTAATACCCATGCTTCATATCTGTCATAAGTAAACGAATGTATGCGTGAGAATCACACGGATGAAATACAGGAAATACATATGCTACATAGATGTCATAAATAAACGAATGTGTGCGTGAGAATCCCACGGATCCAAGGATGAAATACCAGTAATACACATCCTTCATATATGTCATAAGTAAACTAATGTATGCGTGAGAAAAGCACGGATGAAATACAGGTAATACACATGCTTCATAGATGTCATAAGTAAACTAATGTATGCGTGAGAATCACACGGATCCAACGATGAAATACAGGTAATACACATGCTTAATAGATGTCATAAGTAAACGAATGTATGCCTGGGAATCGCACGGATGAAATACAGGTAATACATATCCTTCATATATGTCATAAGTAAACTAATGTATGCGAGAGAATAGCACGGATGAAATACAGGTAATACACATGCTTCATAGATGTCATAAGTAAACTAATGTATGCGTGAGAATCACACGGATCCAACGATGAAATACAGGTAATACACATGCTTAATAGATGTCATAAGTAAACGAATGTATGCCTGGGAATCGCACGGATGAAATACAGGTAATGCACATGTTGCATAGATGTCATAAGTAAACGAATGTATGCGTGAGAATCACACGGATGAAATACAGGAAATACACATCCTTCATATATGTCATAAGTAAACTAATGTATGCGTGAGAATCACACGGATCCAAGGATGAAATACAGGTAATACACATCCTTCATATATGTCATAACTAAACGAATGTATGCGTGAGAATCACACGGATGAAATACAGGAAATACATATGCTACATAGATGTCATAAGTCAACGAATGTATGCGTGAGAATCACACGGATGAAATACAGGAAATACACATGCTTCATAGATGTCATATATAAACTAATGTATGCGTGAGAATCACACGGATGAAATACAGGAAATACACATCCTTCATATATGTCATAACTAAACGAATGTATGCGTGAGAATCACACGAATGAAATACAGGAAATACATATGCTACATAGATGTCATAAATGAACGAATGTGTGCGTGAGAATCACACGGATCCAAGCATGAAATACAGTTAATACACATCCTTCATATATGTCATAACTAAACGAATGTATGCGTGAGAATCACACGGATGAAATACAGGTAATACAAATGCTTCATAGATGTCATAAATAAACGAATGTATGCGTGAGAATCACACGGATGAAATACAGGTAATACACATGCTTTATAGATGTCATAAATAAACGAATGTATGCGTGAGAATCGCACGGATCCAAGGATGAAATGCAATTAATATACATGCTTCATATACAACTAAACGAATGTATGCGTGAGAATCCCACGGATAAAATACAGGTGATACACACGCTTCATAGATCAAAGAAATAAACTAATACATGCGTGAGAATCACACAGATCCAAGGATGAAATCCAGGTAATACAGATGCTTCATAGATGTCATAAATAAACGAATGTATGCGTGAGAATCACACGGATCCAAGGATGAAATACAGGCAATACACATGCTTCATAAATGAACTAAATAAACTAATACATGCTTGAGAATCACAAAGATTCAAGGATGAAATACAGGTAATACACATGCTTCATATATGTCACTAGTGAATGAATGTATGCGTGAAAATCACACTGATGAAATACAGGTAATACACATGCTTCATAGATGTCATAAATAAACGAATGTATACGTGAGAATCTCACGGATCCAAGGATGAAATACAGGCAATACACAGGCTTCATAGATGAAATAAATTAACTAATATATGCGTGAGAATCACACAGATCCCAGGATGAAATCCAGGTAATACAATTGCTTCATAGATGTCATTAATAAACTAATGTATGTGTGAGAATTGCACGGATCGAAGGATGAAATACAGGTAATACACATGTCATAAATAAACGAATGTATGCGTGAAAATCACACTGATGAAATACAGGTAATACACATGCTTCATATATGTCATTAATAAACGAATGTATGCGTGAGAAACACACGGATCCATGGATGAAATACAGGCAATACACATGCTTCATAGATGAAATAAATAAACTAATGCATGCGTGAGAATCACACGAATCCAAGGATGAAATACAGGTAATACCCATGCTTCATATACGTCATAAGTAAACGAATGTATGCGTGAGAATCACATGGATGAAATACAGGAAATACATATGCTTCATAGATGTCATAAATAAACGAATGTATGCGTGAGAATCACACGGATCCAAGGATGAAATACAGGCAATACACATGCTTCATAAATGAACTAAATAAACTAATACATGCTTGAGAATCACAAAGATTCAAGAATGAAATACAGGTAATACACATGCTGCATATATGTCATTAGTGAATGACTGTATGCGTGAAAATCACACTGATGAAATACAGGTAATACACATGCTTCATAGATGTCATAAATAAACGAATGTATACGTGAGAATCTCACGGATCCAAGGATGAAATACAGGCAATACAAATGCTTCATAGATGAAATAAATAAACTAATATATGCGTGAGAATCACACAGATCCAAGGATGAAATCCAGGTAATACAATTGCTTCATAGATGTCATTAATAAACTAATGTATGTGTGAGAATCGTACGGATCGAAGGATGAAATACAGGTAATACACATGTCATAAATAAACGAATGTATGCGTGAAAATCACACTGATGAAATACAGGTAATACACATGCTTCATATATGTCATTAATAAACGAATGTATGCGTGAGAAACACACGGATCCATGGATGAAATACAGGCAATACACATGCTTCATAGATGAAATAAATAAACTAATGCATGCGTGAGAATCACACGGATCCAAGGATGAAATACAGGTAATACCCATGCTTCATATACGTCATAAGTAAACGAATGTATGCGTGAGAATCACACGGATAAATACAGGAAATACATATGCTTCATAGATGTCATAAATAAACGAATGTATGCGTGAGAATCACACGGATCCAAGGATGAAATACAGGCAATACACATGCTTCATAAATGAACTAAATACACTAATACATACTTGAGAATCACAAAGGTTCAAGGATGAAATACAGGTAATACACATGCTTCATATATGTCATTAGTGAATGAATGTATGCGTGAAAATCACACTGATGAAATACAGGTAATACACATGCTTCATAGATGTCATAAATAAACGAATGTATACGTGAGAATCTCACGGATCCAAGGATGAAATACAGGCAATACACATGCTTCATAGATGAAATAAATAAACTAATATATGCGTGAGAATCACACAGATCCAAGGATGAAATCCAGGTAATACAATTGCTTCATAGATGTCATTAATAAACTAAAGTATGTGTGAGAATCGCACGGATCGAAGGATGAAATACAGGTAATACACATGTCATAAATAAACGAATGTATGCGTGAAAATCACACTGATGAAATACAGGTAATACACGTGCTTCATATATGTTATTAATAAACGAATGTATGCGTGAGAAACACACGGATCCATGGATGAAATACAGGCAATACACATGCTTCATAGATGAAATAAATAAACTAATGCATGCGTGAGAATCACACGGATCCAAGGATGAAATACAGGTAATACCCATGCTTCATATACGTCATAACTAAACGAATGTATGCGTGAGAATCACACGGATGAAATACAGGAAATACATATGCTACATAGATGTCATAAATAAACGAATGTGTGCGTGAGAATCACACGGATCAAAGGATGAAATACATGTAATACACATCCTTCATATATGTCATAACTAAACGAATGTATGCGTGAGAATCACACGGATGAAATACAGGAAATACATATGCTACATAGATGTCATAAATGAACGTATGTGTGCGTGAGAATCACACGGATCCAAGCATGAAATACAGTTAATACACATCCTTCATATATGTCATAACTAAACGAATGTATGCTTGAGAATCACACGGATGAAATACAGGTAATACACATGCTTCATAGATGTCATAAATAAACGAATGTATGCGTGAGAATCACACGGATGAAATACAGGTGATACACATGCTTTATAGATGTCATAAATAAACGAATGTATGCGTGAGAATCGCACGGATCCAAGGATGAAATGCAATTAATATACATGCTTCATATACAACTAAACGAATGTATGCGTGAGAATCCCACGGATAAAATACAGGTAATACACATGCTTCATAGATCAAATAAATAAACTAATACATGCGTGAGAATCACACAGATCCAAGGATGAAATCCAGGTAATACAGATGCTTCATAGATGTCATAAATAAACGAATGTATGCGTGAGAATCACACGGATCCAAGGATGAAATACAGGCAATACACATGCTTCATAAATGAACTAAATAAACTAATACATGCTTGAGAATCACAAAGATTCAAGGATGAAATACAGGTAATACACATGCTTCATATATGTCATTAGTGAATGAATGTATGCGTGAAAATCACACTGATGAAATACAGGTAATACACATGCGTCATAGATGTCATAAATAAACGAATGTATACGTGAGAATCTCACGGATCCAAGGATGAAATACAGGTTATAATAGCCTAAATGAGTCTCCATTGCCCTTCCATAGTAAAGTTAGAATGTTGACAACCTGTTAAAAACTCAAACCACGTTAGAATGCTGGGAAACTTACTTTATCATGCAAATAAACATGTCTGCTATTAAACATCAACAAGGAAATAGGGGGTTTAATACCTTCTAAGAAACATTTCTTCAGTTGTATACTAACACCGGGTCAAAGGTCAACACTATTTTTACCCCTTGCAATTTCATACCCTGTCTACTTTCACTTCTCAAATTTATACCAAAAACTGTCAAAAACATGATGAGCTGCATTCTCAAATATCAACAACATGTCAAGAATACAGTTACAGCCAAAAAATAACAGGAAACTGCACTAAAAAAATGTTTTTAAAGAAAAAAAGATTAGCACTCTTTAATACAGAACTACTTTCGACTGCACCAGGCGAGCACATCCTGTTGATTTAGTGTAATTAGACCTACAGGCAATACACATGCTTCATAGATGAAATAAATAAACTAATATATGCGTGAGAATAACACAGATCCAAGGATGAAATCCAGGTAATACAATTGCTTCATAGATGTCATTAATAAACTAATGTATGTGTGAGAATCGCACGGATCGAAGGATGAAATACAGGTAATACACATGTCATAAATAAACGAATGTATGCGTGAAAATCACACTGATGAAATACAGGTAATACACATGCTTCATATATGTCATTAATAAACGAATGTATGCGTGAGAAACACACGGATCCATGGATGAAATACAGGCAATACACATGCTTCATAGATGAAATAAATAAACTAATGCATGCGTGAGAATCACACGGATCCAAGGATGAAATACAGGTAATACCCATGCTTCATATACGTCATAACTAAACGAATGTATGCGTGAGAATCACACGGATGAAATACAGGAAATACATATGCTACATAGATGCCATAAATAAACGAATGTGTGCGTGAGAATCACACGGATCCAAGCATGAATACAGTTAATACACATCCTTCATATATGTCATAACTAAACGAATGTATGCGTGAGAATCACACGGATGAAATACAGGAAATACATATGCTACACAGATGCCATAAATAAACGAATGTGTGCGTGAGAATCACACGGATCCAAGCATGAAATACAGTTAATACACATCCTTCATATATGTCATAACTAAACGAATGTATGCGTGAGAATCACACGGATGAAATACAGGTAATACACATGCTTCATAGATGGCATAAATAAACGAATGTATGCGTGAGAATCACACGGATCCAAGGATGAAATACAGGCAATACACATGCTTCATAAATGAACTAAATAAACTAATACATGCTTGAGAATCACAAAGATTCAAGGATGAAATACAGGTAATACACATGCTTCATATATGTCATAAGTAAACGAATGTATTCCTGGGAATCGCACGGATGAAATACAGGTAATACACATGCTTCATAGATGTCATAAATAACTAAAGTATGTGTGATAAATACAGGTAATACACATGCTTCATAGATGTTATAAGTAAACTAATGTATGCGTGAGAATCACACGGATCAAATACAGATAATACACACGCTTCATAGATGTCATAAATAACTAAAGTATGCGTGAGAAATACAGATAATACACATGATTCATATATGTCATAAATAAACGAATATATACGTGCGAATCACACGAATCCAAGGATGAAATAAAGGTTATACATACATACACGTAATACAGATGTTTCATAGATGTCATAAATATATAAACTGATATATAAAGTGCGTGAGAATCTCACGGATCCACTGATGAAATACAGGTAATACACATGCTTCAAGTATGTTATAAATAAACTCATATCTTCTTATGAAATTCCATGAAGCAAGTATATAACTTGTATTTGATCTAGGGAGAGTATTTTGTTAATTAGAGCCACCCCAGAGAGAGGGGGAATGTGATAGTATAGCTTAATAATTGAATCGAATTGAGTATTGCTTAACGGCTCACCAACACATTATAAGTTATTTAGTGCCGCCACAGCGAGAAGGGAATGTGATTGTATAACGTATTGAGTGGTGAAATAAGGACTAAATAAGTCAATTTAGTTGAACTGATACTTGTTTAATGGCTACTCAACACATACTACGACATTTAGAGCCGCCCAAGAGCACATACTTCAATTGATGTCTCTACCACCAGAGAGCGTAGAAAGTGGTACATGTATTATAACGTATTGCATGGTGAAATAATGACTAAATTAAAAGTTAAATTTTAATTGAATCTTGTGTAACCCTCATCAACACATTACATGTTATATAGAGCCGCCTCAGAGCATACACGTCACTTGATGTCTATACCACAGAGAGAGTGGAAAGTGTTATTATAACGTGTGGAGTGGTGAGATAATGACTAAATAAGGAAACTTGATTGAACTGAATTTTGTTTACGGCTCATCAACATATTATAGGTTATTTAGAACAACCTCAGAGAGATTGAAATTACACTTTATTGAATTTACAGGTGTAAACGTACAGAAAATATCAAGAATCTCATCCTTAAGTCTTGACGAGGATTGTCAGCTAAATCCGTTCATTACCCGCAGTCGACTAAAGTAACGTGCCAGTGTCAGGGGCGTAGCGTGGCCTGCTTTAAACATACTCCTAATACGGGGTGCGAAGTCCCGAGTAGTGGAAATATTGGGAGAAGATGACTCCCGTACTGAATGTTGATTCCCGAATATTTTTTCATTTTTGAACCAAAATGGTGTTCGTATAAACGATATTTGTCAGAAATATAGACATTTTATGCTCGCAAAAAAGTGGTAATTTTCCACCCTTCCTCCGTCCTACTCGGATTTATTATTGCATTTACAACTTGAATCAAGGACTCTAAATCCGGTTAAATATAAGTGTGCAATATGGATTTCAATATGCAAATGTGTTGACTCGTAATGTCAAATGTTACGTAATAGCCTAATGGGATACTATGTTCAGTTGCGTGATTTATGGTAATGACCCCGCTGTGTCTATAATTAATGTTACGAAAAATGACTGTGGTATCCCATTAAGCCGTTAATGAAGTTGAATCTTAAAATTCATACCGCACACAGATATATTTGGCCGGATTTAGAGTCCATTTGTAAGGAAAACAGGTTTATATGTAAATTGCATTGATAATTATTATAATTATATGCTTTTCTGGTATGTTTAGTGTGTATTCGGTAGTTACATTTTTTCGGCCCTATATATTAGTGTAACTATGCAACATTATATGGATAATTTATACTTATAAAGCACTTTTAACCCGTGGATTGAGATTTTAGTTTAGGTTAACTATGTATATTGAACCTAGATTAGTTAATTTTTGACCCATGCTGGAGGTCGTGTGTTTAATAACCGACCGGACATACGCATAATATATGGACGGATGAAATGTTTTTTTTGCAAAGAAAACATGTCTTTAGCCTTATTACATTGACACTTATTATATATAATTTTATGTTATGTTTAGTGAGTCTACTGAACATGGATTTGTCTTCTACTGGATAGTTAATACTTACCTACGTGGCCAAGGGGTTAACGACGTTGCGTTGTAAACCTTCTTGCCTCTCACTGCTGCGAGTTCGAATCCCACTGGGAGTCCGACTTGTAAGTGAGAAAGTGTCGATTCTTACGGATTGCGGGAGGTGTACAGTACTTGTCCTACCCAGGAAAAGTGGGTTGTCTGCACCCACCACAAACAGGCGACCGTCATATAATGTATAACCGTATATGTGTTGAAAATCACGTAAAACACCATACAAACAAACTGTTAGTGTTACATGCAAAACCGTGGAGTTGGGTCTACTTTGGACTATAGTGTGTTCAGTCCCCGGCTGGGCCATTCCAAAGACTGTATAACAATGGTACTCCCTTACTTGAGGCTCAGCATATAAAGCGTAGTGCTGGGACAAGTCGGGCCATTGTCAGTATGTGACTGTTTGTGGTATCATTTAACGGCGGGGTATTCCAGCGGGGTAGCAATATAAAGTTAAGTTGAGCACAGAGCTAAGCTCACTGCTAAAAAGTATTTATATGTATCATTTTGCTTGCAGACTGGAAACAAGCCTAAAACTCTTCTTACGAACTTCTAGAGTTTCTTTACTTTTTTTTTTCTATTTTTAGAATTTCACGAACTCTACTGAACATAGATTTGGGTAGAAATAAAGAAACTTTATATGGCTCGTCATAAGTGTATGGAGGTTGGAGAATAAACTGAACTAAATTTCCTCCATAAACTGAAAAAATGTACATATACACTGTTGCAATCAATCTGAAAAGATCCTTGGGCAAATCAATCAAATACATACAATTTCACCACTCAGTATGTTATAATATCACCTGACACTCTCTCTGGGGCGGCTCTAAATAATCTATATTGTTTTGTTGAGCCGTTCAATTACCTTATTTAGTCATTATTTCATCACTCAATATAAAGTTGTAACACCAAATTCCAAGTATAAAGTCCAAATCAAGTAAAAAGCCGACCATAAAACATTATAATATAAACTATATATACACAAACAATCTGGTTTTCCCCGTCATTTGCGCATGTGCAAGCGTTTTGTATTTTATAAATATGATGTTCTTGCTCAGGCGCGGATTTAGGAGGCTGGTGCCTATTCAAAGCGTAAACATGAGACGAAAGCAGCTGCGATCCAATAAACTGCGAAAAGCACACTTAAAAATCAATTCTTCCCACTCACACCCCATCCACCTCACTCCCAACATTGCGCTCCACCCTGCTAAGCTGAAATCATGGATCCGCACCTGCTGTAATATATGTTTTATATATGTATCCTATAAATGAAAAGAAATCAGTCAGCTGTATTGAATTATTGATTTTTTTAGTGTATCTATTTATCATTTTACCCTTTTAAGGCTGATTTCTAATCATCCACATCCTATTTTCGTTATATTATATTATTATTATAATAATGCAGCTATTATAAGATGCAAAACATCCCACAAAACATTATTATATTTTAAAAATAAATTGCCACTTTGAAATAAAAACAATCACATGTGGCATTCTAGACCATAATTACTTTGCTAAGCATTATTATTACATACACACACACATAGAAGATATGCGTTAAGGATTAGCAACATTCTACCAATATTATCACCGTCACAGTGGGCTTTATTGTTATATTATTTTATCAAAAAAAAGTTCAACATATAACTGAAATATACCAAAAACATATGATTCACATATTATATATACTCCATATATCATTAAATGACACATACTTGAAAAGCGTGTTAATCTCACGTGTGAATCTCATGAACCCCACGTGAGATCCACACGCGTGGACTTTTTGTCCACGCGTGTGGATCTCACGTGACACCGGTCCCTGGTGGATATACCGTCACTCATGCAAAACAGAAAATGCATTTTTCGCATATAATGCTTCAAAATACAAGACCAGGACTTTCAGCATTTGACTTGCACCAAAATTCCTTTGTTTTACTGCTAAAATCTACATCTACGGTACATTATTTGCTGAGAAAACAACCTGAACATGTGTTCTCTCTCGATCCATTTTTGCGATAAAACCAAAGGGGCAAGCATACGCAATGGAGAGATTGGCCTATTATGCTCAAGGAACAACAATAGATAGGTTTGTAACTATCGTAAAATATATGATATAGCGTTAAATGTGCGACGTACCTTTTGACAGGATCTCTGTCCGCCATCTTGAATGGATGTACCGTGTTCCGGAAAGGACGT
Source organism: Cyrtodaria siliqua (assembly GCA_037043455.1). Taxonomy (NCBI): domain Eukaryota; kingdom Metazoa; phylum Mollusca; class Bivalvia; order Adapedonta; family Hiatellidae; genus Cyrtodaria; species Cyrtodaria siliqua. The sequence goes on along the minus strand of JAWPHD010012461.1, from coordinate 45,608 downwards.
ACCGCATCACAATCGAGACAGTGGAATAAGTTAGGTTAAAATATACGCAAAGAAATTTAAAATGAAATAAAGAGATTATTTCTTATATTTTTTTCTCGAGCGGATGCAAGTAAAAGCGAGTACTTATTATAACTGCTAGGTTCGAGCGGATGGTAGTCGTGTTTATTTTTCATTTACTCGCATACGCTCGTTCGTGAAAAAGAACAACACGACTACCATCTCGTGATGGATTTCCTTATAATCGATCGCAGCAGTTAAATAATCTCTATTAACTTGCATCCGCTCGAGAAACACACACACATATCATCTAGTGAAGGATTTCCTTATAAGGCTAAACCTTATAATTGAACCCAGTAGTTACCAGTAATAATCTTTAATTTTGTATTGTTTAATTACCACATATTTCAACTACCTGTGTTGCCCCCACCCCGCCCAACCAACGAAAAAAAAGAGAAAGATACAAACCATCATACAGCTGTTTATGATTATTTCTAAACAATAGCATTTGTATAGTTATTATTTATTTCCAGGTTTCAAATGAAGGCGCAACATATGAAGCAGGAAGGTTAAGCCAGAAAGGACCAAAGGATTTCATTTTTGCTCTGCTCGAAAAGTTCAACTCGCTCCGAAACAGTTTGCACTCTGAGACAGTTTGGACAGAATTATGTTTTTGTTTTGTGATAATTGAATGATGTCACATGTGATAATTGAATGATGTCACAACGAAGAGAGAAATATACCGTTTGGTTTGGTCATGATTTTATTCTCATTTGTGGCTGGCAATTCCGAGTAATCGAAAGCCTTAAGTATTTTATTTATCACCTCCCAGTCGATATTATTTAACGAATCGGCCGTGATAGCTCAATAGAAGACATTATTTTTGTTTACATAAAAAAGTAGTCCGGCCAAGGTCGAAAACTCGGGCTTGCGCAGTCGCAAGGGAAACAAAGAAATGCACAGTGAGTTAGTTTGCGTTCAATGAGTTAGTTAATAATATTTAGCGATACCGAATAATTATTCTTTCACTAAGAAATCCCGATCTTTCATACATAAAATTATCTTCCGTACTATTAAACTGCTGTTAAACTTTATTTCACGAAACGAACTTTGAGGTCGAGCGTGTCCGTAGATTAGATAACAGGTATCACGAAGTTAATTCCGTTTTAGTCTTTCCAAAACCACGGATAAGGCAGGTTGGTAATCTAATTTCTTATATTAACGTCGCCATTTATATGTGTGATATACCATATGCCATATATCTTGTCTGAACACTAACATTACGCATAATATTTCACTATTTGTAGTCTATCGATCAATACTATTAAATAATGGACGAAATACACTTTATCCCATTCTGCAATTGTAATATCGCATGGCAATCGATAGAGCAAGATTTTGACACTTGGCAGTTGATATAAAGATTTTTCCCAGTCCTAACCCGTTAAGGCCTAGTCCGATTTGTCCCACAAGGAAACCATCTCCATGGGAAGATATCTCCAAGGAGAGTTTATTCACATTGTTTTAAAAACATACACATTTCCTACAGGTTCCCCACAGCAGGTCAACATGTCTCTATACTGGATAACAGCGGTCTTACTACAGATAACTTGCACATGTAGGTATATGTATGATATTTTAAAGAGACTGGGGGTGATATGAAAGTATTATGTGTGACACTCCAAATACGAATAAAAGCATTATAACGTGTTACAATTTCTTATTTGATGTGAATATGCACCCAACTAGACATGTAGACCCCATGAAACAGACAATTTAACTACTGTTAATGCAAAAAATGACTCGGCTAATTTGTGTTATAAAAAAAAATGTTATCACTTCATATGATGCATTAAGGCTCTCATACATTCTTGTTTTTTTATCGGAGTTCATTAATCTTTATTTGATTATGTGTATAACAATTCACATACATGTACAATGGATTTACACTAATTACTAGATACCTTATCGCCTGCAGTCCCTTTAATAAATGGACCAAGACAATTGAATATTTGCTGTCTAATTTAATATGCATGTATGGGATGGAAAACACATTTATCCATGGTAACGAATGTAAGCGTTTACTGTGACAACGTCTTAATAATTCCCGGTAGTTAATGATGTACGAATCTGTAGAGTTGTCCGTACGCCCATACATACGTCCATTCCGATCGATACATTCGAAAGCATAACGTCCACACTCATGCCATGTCATTGACCGTGGTGAGAAGAGGAACTATATGGATTTTGGTGTCAGTAGGTCCAAGGTCAATGCCACCATGACCTCATATGAATCTAAGAGGAACTAAGCAACCGCTAAATTAGATTACCTTATTTCTAAAGGCTTTGAAAGCACGTAAGACACACATTTCCCAGTAAAATATTTGTATAAGTTATCACATACAACAATTGTGGAGTCCGCACTGAATAGTAACATACATTTCAATTGGGGGTTAACATTTCAAAAACATAACACGTTTCATTCAATTCATGCCTATACACGTATGTGCTAATCTCTGTGAACCTTCCATTATGCGGAGAAACGTATATAACAAAATGCTGGGCTAGTATCAGACTTTATCACATAACATGCGGTGTGGGTGTGTAATAACACCATTCAATATTTTCGATATTCCACTAGTGGTATAACATTTTGTTAATGATGTCATGGACGTCACGTAAATGTACGTTTTCTGACATAATGAGACGTTATAAATTATGTAATAAATATAATCTAACATTTGTTCTCATTAATTATTTAATTCATTAAACTCGTTAGCAAAAATGATATAATGCTCGGCAAGAGCCCCGCATTATATCATTTTGCCAACTCGTTTAATAAATTCAATAATAAATGAGTACTCATGTAAGATCCTCTATGTATTTAGAGTTGCGCAACCAATAACAAATCAAAAGAAAACTTGACATCAACGTACACAACGGAGTCACTTGATGATATCAGCATCAGTAGTCATCGTATTGTATGTCTGGGTCTTACACAGAATTACATTCCGTCGAGTTCGTTGACGATTTGCCTATGTTTTGTTTAGCAGTGGTGTTTGGTTTTGTATGCGTGCATGTAGTTTAGTTTGCGGATATGAAGTCGATGAGATATGATTCGCATAATTTGCATTAAAACTTTCTACAAGTGTTACTATAGCAACGAATTTAGTAATGAAGTATAATAAGCAAATTACATTTATATTATGGATATTACTTGTTTCGTTAATTGTTATTATAAAATATCTGAAAACAAGCATGATATTATCGCCATTCTATATCGATGAAACCTTACATAATTAATGATCTCTCACATGATATGACATTACAGATGCACTAGATTGTTACATATGTTCCAATGTGAGCAACATAAATGATTGCCATAATACTGCAATGTGCCGGGATAATGAGGCAAGTAGTCCAGCTATCATAGTAGAATTTTCGTTTGATTTCTTTAGGTTCATATTACATAGCACTCTCGCCCTTTGTAGTACGATTATCATACGACCGTCAATAGGATATATGAGGGTATGTTTTCCTACTTTCTATAACTACAGTTTTCTAGGTGTAAGCATACTTTTTAAGTTCTAGCTAGGTTACCAAATCAACCTATTGTTCGGGGCGCTTATTTCATCCTAGGGGAGTTCAGTATTAACATGAGCAATTTTATCAATACGTGCATAAAGTATGTATCATTGGAACTGGAAATTTCTGTGGTAAATAAAAACACCTTAGTTTTGAAAATCGGTTGAGAAAAACATACTTTACAGCCAAAATGCTTTTTTGAAGGGTCTTTTCACATGTAAATTCCATGTTCATTTGCTGTGATAGCAGGTCATTATATTTACAACTACTAACAACTTATTTAGTTTAAAGTCGAATTTGTCTGAAATGTCCTACAAGCGTTTGGCTGAAACACCCACATTGAATTTATATATTTTCACATAAGTCTTTAGAATTGCATAAACGTATAAAATCTTGCCTAAATCACAATCATTACTCTTACTTCATTCATTTTCTATTTTCAGCAATGCTTTACCCAAACATCAGGCGTCGGTGAACAAACCACATATGAATTAGGATGCAAATCTAGAGATGTAACTACCGATATATCTTACCTTTCTTGTTTCTACTTGATTTGAACATGAGTGTTGTTTATAAGCAATCGGTGTTTTGATTAAATGTGGCCGGCTATATCAAAGGACAAACTTGTCTTATGTTATCAGACTTTAAACAATTAGAGGCAATTGCACGTTGTATTTAGTTGAAGCTATAAATAGCCAATACTATATAACGCCATGTTGAATGTTTAAATTGGTTCAAATCCTACATAAGACAATAAACTCTAGCAAAACAGTAGCACTGTCTGTGTAAAACATTTTATTTTATTTGTTGTGGGGTGGGGGTAAAATGTCCAATTTGTATTCTGTTTCGTTGTTGTATTTAGTAAACGTATTATTTGTTTATTGTATGGATTATGGATATACATGTTCCAAAATTTAAATCTGTTCTTTCACTTTATGAGCAATTCACAATGAAAATAGATAGAAACTTGATCGGGTTAGTAAACAAACAAAAGCTTCCTTATGTATTTATGACCCCATTTTTTCTGGTGATATCTGTATACTTCCTTTTTTAAACGGAGCATTTAGCTATATCAAAATGATACTGCTGCATTTCCCTTGTTGTTAAACATATTAATATGTGATATTTAAACATTGGTTTCAGTGGGAACTATAATTAATGATTTCACACCTTTAATGTATAAAATTGATTGACATAATACATAAAACTAGATTATCCAACTGAGATCAAATTATATTATGCAATATGACGGAAAACAAAAATGGCAAGTACTTTTTCAATAATGCGAAGTATAATGCTTACATATACTTTCTGATGATACCCTTTTAAAAGCCGTTGTCAATACGGAGGCCTCCTGATATTTGTCTCTTGGATCTAGTAGTATCCTATTTGAGGATTGTCTCTGGGTAACCAAGCTATAAATACTTTAGGCGGGATGTCTATAGATGTCTTTCAAGTAGTGTATCATGGGATGCGTGTCTTTGAGGTTGCATATCTAGTAATGCCCTAGTGGGCTGTGACGCCGAGGTTGTTTATCTAGTAATGCCGAAGATGGGATGTGTCTCTGTGGCTGGCTATCTAGTAGTGCCTTAAGTGTTATGTGTCTGGGTTTGTTAACCTAGTAGTGCCCAAGGTGGGATGTGTATCTGTGGCTGTCTATCTAGTAGTGCCCTAAGTGGGATGTGTCTCTGGGGTTGTCTATCTAGTAGTGCCCTAATTAGAATGTGTCTCTCGGGGTTTCTATCTAGGAGAGCCATAGGTGGGATGTGTCTCTAGGGTTGTTTATCTAGTATAGAGCCCTAAGTGGGATACGTCTCTAGGATTACTTAGCTAATAGTGCCATTATTGGGATGTGTCTCTGGGGTTGTCTATCTAGTAATGACCTGGGTGGAATGTGTCTCTGGGGCTGACTATCGGGCAGTGCCCTATGTGGAATGTGTCTCTGTGGTTGGCTATCTAGTAGTGCCTTAAGTGGTATGTGTCTCTGGGGTTGTTAACCTAGTAGTGCCCAAGGTGGGATGTGTATCTGTGGCTGTCTATCTAGTAGTGCCCTAGGTGGGATGTGTCTCTGGTGTTGTCTATCTAGTAGTGACCTAGGTGGGATGTGTCTCTAGTGTTGTCTATCTAGTAATGCCCTAGGTGAGATGTGTCTCTGGTGTTGTCTAGCTAGTAGTGCCCTAGGTGGGATGTGTCTCTTCGGTTGTCTAGCTAGTAGCGCACTAGGCGGGATGTGTCGCTGGTGTTGTTTATCTAGTAGTGCCCTATGTGGGATGCCTTTGTGGTTGTCTATCTAGTAATGCACTAGGTGGGATGTGTCTCTGGTGTTGTCTATCTAGTAGTGCCCTAGGTGGGATGTGTCTCTAGTGTTATCTATCTAGTAATACCCTTGGTAGGATGTGTCTCTGGTGTTGTCTGTCTAGTGCTGCCCTAGGTGGGATGTATCTCTGGTGTTGTCTGTCTAGTAGTGCCCTAGGTGGGATGTGTCTCTGGAGTTGTCTATCTAGTAGTGCCCTAGGTGGGATGTGTCACTGGAGTTGTCTAGCTAGCAGTGCCCTATATGGGATGTGTCTATGGTGTTGTCTAGCTAGTAGTGCCCTAGGTGGGATGTGTCACTGGTGTTGTCTAGCTAGTAGTGCCCTTAGTGGGATGTGTCTGTAGTGTTGTCTATCTAGTAATGCCCTAGTTGTGATGTGTCTCTGGTGTTGTCTAGCTAGTAGTGCCCTAGGTGGGATGTGTCACTGGAGTTGTCTAGCTAGTATAGAGCCCTAAGTGGGATACGTCTCTAGGATTACTTAGCTAGTAGTGCCCTTATTGGGATGTGTCTCTGGGGTTGTCTATCTAGTAATGACCTGGGTGGAATGTGTCTCTGGGGCTGACTATCGGGCAGTGCCCTATATGGAATGTGTCTCTGTGGCTGGCTATCTAGTAGTGCCTTAAGTGGTATGTGTCTCTGGGGTTGTTAACCTAGTAGTGCCCAAGGTGGGATGTGTATCTGTGGCTGTCTATCTAGTAGTGCCCTAGGTGGGATGTGTCTCTGGTGTTGTCTATCTAGTAGTACCCTAGATGGGATGTGTCTCTAGTGTTGTCTATCTAGTAATGTCCTAGGTGAGATGTGTCTCTGGTGTTGTCTAGCTAGTAGCGCCCAAGGTGGGATGTGTCTCTTGGTTTGTCTAGCTAGTAGCTCACTAGGTGGGATGTGTCGCTGGTGTTGTTTATCTAGTAGTGCCCTATGTGGGATGTCTTTGTGGTTGTCTATCTAGTAATGCACTAGGTGGGATGTGTCTCTGGTGTTGTCTATCTAGTAGTGCCCTAGGTGGGATGCGTCTCTAGTGTTATCTAGCTAGTAATACCCTTGGTAGGATGTGTCTCTAGTGTTATCTATCTAGTAATACCCTTGGTAGGATGTGTCTCTGGTGTTGTCTGTCTAGTAATGCCCTAGGTGGGATGTATCTCTGATGTTGTCTGTCTAGTAGTGCCCTAGGTGGGATTTGTCTCTGGAGTCGTCTATCTAGTAGCCCCCAAGGTGCGATGTGTCTCTGGTGTTGTCTATCTAGTAATGCCCTATAGGCGGGATGTGTCTCTGGTGTTGTCTATCTAGTAGTGCCCTAGGTGGGATGTTTCACTGGTGTTGTCTAGCTAGTAGTGCCCTAGGTGGGATGTGTATCTTGTGTTGTCTAGCTAGTAGTGCCCTAGGTGAGATGTGTCTCTGGTATTGTCTAGCTAGTAGTGCCCTATTTGGGATGTGTTTCTTGGGTTGTCTAGCTAGTAGCGCTCTAGGTGGGATGTGTCGCTGGTGTTGTTTATCTAGTAGTGCTCTATTTGGGATGTGTCTCTGGAGATGTCTATCTAGTAGTGTCCTAGGTGGGATGGGTCTCTTGGGTTGTGTATCTATTATTGCCTAAGGTGGGATGTGTCTCTTTGGTTGCCTATTTAGTAGTACCCTAGGTGGTATGTGTGGTGTTGTTTATCTAGTGCTGCCCTAGGTGGGATGTGTCGCTGGTGTTGTTTATATAGTGCTGCCCTAGGCGGGACGTGTCTCTGGTGTTATTTATCTAGTAGTTACCTAGGTGGGATGTGTCTCTGCGGTTGTCTATTTAGTAGTGTCCTAGATGGGATGGGTCTCACGGATTGTCTATCTAGTAGTGCCCTAGGTGGGATGTGTCTCTGTGACTGCCTATCTAGTAGTGCCCTAGGTGGGAAGTGTCTCTGTGACTGCCTATCTAGTAGTGCCCTAGGTGGAATGTGTCTCTGTGACTGCCTATCTAGTAGTGCCCTAGGTAGGATGTGTCTCTGTGACTGCCTATCTAGTAGTACCCTGGGTAGGATGTGTCTCTGTGACTGCCTATCTAGTAGTGCCCTGGGTGGGATGTGTCTCTGTGACTGCCTATCTAGTAGTGCCCTAGGTTGGATAGGTCTCGTAACTAGACAACGTTTGTTTTGAAGTAAATACTGCACGCAATTAATTCAAACTCACTAACCCAATAAATTGTGTTATTGCTCATGCCCAGTACTTCTTTAGATCTCGTGTATGTAATACTTACTGACTTTCCGCCTTATCACACTAACACTCTGTATATAGAATATTATCAATGCCAAAGTCGACTTAAGCATTGACCTTTACGCCGCTCCTTTTATCAATGCTAAAGTCGACTTAGTGCATTTCGTTAGCACTTATGGCATACATTTTGTTTGACATAATTTAACTAGTCTAAAGAGCAACGAACCTTCGTGATTTAATTTTGGTTTAGACTATTACTTCGCAATTAGGAATATGATATGTATATATTTCCATCCGTATAAGATCTGATTTAAATACGGAATTGAAGCCATATAAAAGAGATTTAAAGATACGTAATCTATAAAGTGATACGGTAACTGTACTTGTTGATATGTGATTTTGGATAGACCTGTAATCGTATGCTAAAGCTCTTTATAATTTATCTGTCTTTCGTACTTGTAACATCGATGAATACTGCTTTCAATTATGCGTCTTTAAATGTGTCAAGTCCGGGATTTGAACTACTGGCCACGCCGATAAAAGCTACGGATACACGACATCGCACATATAAACGCACACTTCTGCATTGAATATGCAGTAGTCAAACAATCCACATTCCATTGTGCCCGGCTGTACTGGGATTTCTCGTGGCTATCAAGGCGGAGGGCCTTTAATCCTTAGAATTACACACACACACACATACTTGAATATCCTAATGGCAGTTTTGTATGTGAGGCAAAAATAATTTATCAATTTAAAAAATAAATGTTTTAACGTAGAAGTCTACATTTAATTGTTCGGGTTTCAGTGCTATCCGGGCGGGGTCGAATTCTCAGCACCGTAGCACTAAGTGTCGGTAGTTCACATTACACGGCCTTAAACATCAGAGAGTGAATTTAACATTATATAACAACCTGCACACAACCAGGCATGGGTGATCTAAGTAGAACGGTGAGACTCAGTTGGCGATGGATCAAAGATGTAGCAAATGTCATTCCCTACATGATATAGAATTCCCCAAACGAATTAAATGGGGATCGAGAAATATTCATTTCACCCCGATATGACTGTTCATTAAGTCATATGCCTTTATTCGTTTAACTTACGGTCTTATTATTTCAGAATTGTCGTCAAGCAGTGACCACAGTCTCTCCCGTGTCAATTGTCGGGCGTTTCATCTTACAGACTGACTGTTCACAGTGCTGTGCTCTTGATGGATGCAACAAGAAGCTGTGTTCCTCGGGCACACAAGGTCAGTTGTGTTCACATTGATATTTCCGATCTTAGAATGCAATTAATTTCAAGTTTATATTTTAGAAAACTATAATGCCTCGTTATTTTAAAAATCGTTCTCTCTGTTAGAACTGAAGTATCGTGCTACGGTGCTGGGAAATCGACCCCGCCCGGATAGCACTGAAACACGAACAATTAAATGTAGACATCTACGTTTAAACATTTATTTTTTAAATTGATAAATTATTTTTGCCTCACAACAAAACTGTCATTAGGATATTCAAGTATGTGTGTGTGTAATTCTAAGGATTAAAGTCCCTCCGCCTTCATAGCCACGAGAAATCCCTGTACAGCCGGGCACAATGGAATGTGGATTGTTTGACTACTGCAGAAGTGTGCGTTTATATATGCGATGTCGTGTATTTAAGTAAACTTGCGACGCCCAACGTGATTCATTTACGTATATATATAACATATGAAACACCTATTTCTAGGTTGACGAATTGTTCATAAAAATGACCAAAGGACAGTGGAGGCACTATCTAAAGATGTATTCGCCTACTCTCCGCGCCATTCGTATATCAAAACGATTACCAAATAAGAAAAAATAAACATTTAAAAATAACACAAATTATTTTCCATACTCCATATTGCAGTGATAAATGAAGTAGGACCATGCGAGGATGATCCCAAGTTCGACTGTGCTACAATCAGCACTGCGTTTAACATCTGTAATGACATACCGCATGCTAAAACCGTCTGCAAAAAGTTCTGTGGGCTTTGCGATATTGGTAAATAGTTTTATTTTTTACTTTATCAGATTGTTTTATGACAGCGATTGGTGTAATTATCGTGCAATTGCAGAGAAACACAATTGAATTGTAATGAAGTTTAGCAACACGTCAACACATTCACTCAGGATCCGCCGCAGGAAAAGGGGAAAGGATACATAGGAATCCAGAAATCATGCTTTACTCTTTTTATCGAATTTAACGTTTGCATTTCACGGGAACGCCCGGTTCACGTCCTCTTTGACTGACGAGGCTAAGTGAAATGCATTGCCCAAGATTAAACCTTCTGGCGCCAATGAAGCTCGGACTCCTGGTATCTGGATTCAGAGTCGAACGTGCTTTCCACTGTGCCACCACGGCCCCCTAGACAGATTAACAAAGTGTAAGATAATTATTACTGTGATGCATCTTTAGCTCAGTAGTAATAGACCTGGGCCTACAAGCGGAAGGTCGTGGGTTCAAACCCCGCCGGATGCTGGTTTATTCATATCGTGATTCATTAATTCATTGCTTATCTTCATCACCATTTGGCATAAAGCCACCTTCTTGGCCCTCATATGTGCTTCAGTAGTAGTAAGTATCTCTCTGTTATCTTGTGACGATACTAGACCGAAATTAGGAACGCTGTTAAAACAAAGAGTCGTTTGTTCTTCGTCTGACGCATCTTAAGTATACGCATCTGAAGTATGCCTTGTCCAGTAGCCTAGTTGTTGCATGATTGGAGTACTATGGACTACTACTGGGATGTAGTTTTACAATAATAAACAATATTTTCTGACATATCAGCATTTTCCTAGAAAAGAACACTTCCATGAAATAAAAAGAAATATCAGAGACAACAACGAGAGTCGTCGTCGAAACAGAATATACAGCGATGTTTCAGCAGAAAGTATGCCACGACAGACATCTATCAAGTAAGAGCGATAACATCAGAGCTGACTGTAGACGGATTGATGGGAAGAAAAGAAATGAGCAGAGAAAAGAGTTGAGAAGGTGGGAAAAAAGAAAATATATCCTATTGTATAGCATTAAGCTAAGCATATAACTCCAATTTTTCATCGACTGTTGTTGCCGCATTATCAAAGTTCTGTATATTTCAGTCGACGGTGCGTGGTCCCAATGGAACAACTGGAGCAGCTGTGATGTCACATGCGGCATGGGTCACGTGGTAAGAACCCGCACATGCACTGACCCCGCCCCTGCTCACGGAGGTCTTGACTGCGTTGGCGATTCAACTGAACAGTCTTCGTGCTCTCTGGCAAAATGTCCAAGTACGTTTCTTGTCTAATTTTAACTCATTTGCCAAAACGATTTTTTTTATTTGTGTGTATAAAATAAACACATAAAATAAGATTCACGGTTAGTAAACATGAATTAACTTTGAATCAGTGAGTTGTTTGCATGGCGGCGACCAACAAGTACCACGATAACTGGGTGAACGAGCATATCTTGTTTCGTAAATTGATATAAGTATACATTATGTTAAATAAATTTGAATTATTCTTTAAATATAAAAAATAGACAAATCAAATATAAACAGCAACCGTTTGACAGTATGAATCAAATATATGCTATGGTAATAGTTATTTGTATGTAAACATAGCAATAATAATAGACTGAACATTTTAAATGCGTAAAACACAGTTTGGTAAACCACGTGACATTTTATTGAATACATTTCTCGGAAAATGGCGTCCAAACAAGACATGTTACAATAACAATAACAAGTTTAGTAATATTTAAATGTGAATTCTGAGTTTATTATGTTGAGATAACGCCCTGTTTATGAGCAAGCATAGGTCCTTTAGAATTCTAGCTTAGTTTCCCTTTCGATTTTCTAGAATCTGCGTGATGCTGAGGGTATATCGTTAAAATATGGTATACTGTTAAGTTAATTAGTCAAGCTAAATGATAACACTATTAAATTATTCTTCTGGCTCCATAACAGTCCGCATAGTGAACAGACCGGAACAGGTGGATACTAATATGTACGTATGGTTATTTTTAGTACACGGTCAGTGGAGCCTGTGGTCGTCTTGGGGCGCATGTAGTGTCACATGTGGAGTCGGTTTACAACGTCGCGACCGCAGTTGCTCTAGTCCCTATCCTTCTCCGGATGGCAACCCTTGCTTCGGCGATAGCAGAGACGATCGAAACTGTGTTGGGAAAGCTTGCACCGGTAAATGATCTATCTCTTAGGAAATATTCCAGAACGTAAATGCAGATGTACATATGAAAGAGAATCGCTCATTACTATAGTAATACACAATCACAGTTATAGGATTAACGAGTCTGATATCAATTGTGTTTCCCGTGCTGTTGTTTTATGACAAGGTGAAGGAAATGATCAGATATCAGTTCAAATGTGTGTAGACGTATCAGTCTCATCCATTCGAACGTTCAGGAAATGAAATATGCTAACTAGCTACTAGTTCCTTCATAAAAAGTAGATATAAATATCGAACAGGAAAAGTAGCATTCAAGGACGACAGTCAACCACAAACACAAAAAGAACAACTATATATAAAGATGAATAAAAGGCAAGATAAGACATCACAAACACACAAGGGTTCACAATAGGGCTACCACCTTCGAACCGTCAGTGGCAAAAAAAAGGGCCGCTGGGGGTTTAAACCTTCTAGGGTGCAACAAACCTCAATATTATCCTATTGCCGTCCCAATAAACGGGACAGTGTAAATAAAGATATCCCCGCCAGGTTATAATCTTTAACAAAGAAGGCAGCGTTAATAGGCAATAAAAGTCAAACATATAAATGATCATGTATATATAATATGAAAAACAAAAGTATAGAAAGCCACAAAGTAAGTACTCATTGACATGGTAGCAGCCAGAACAACAAGAGAACAAAGCGTTACGGGTACGACAAGACAATATTATAGACAAACATCAAATGCTACCGTCCTATAAGGCTTTTGGTAGACGTCATCATAAGGTCCACTCCCTGTCCGGTTTATTGCACAATATAAGATGAAAGGATAGTGGCGAACTGAAAATGGGTCAACCAATAAACATGCAGTACGTTGCAAAATGTCATAAGCTCTTTTGATAACATTTTTAACAAGTTTAATAAAGATTGCTTGAAACTGATTATGACGTTTGTAAATCACATCACCATAGAAGTTAGAACCCTTTCTTTCACCATAGAAGTTAGAACCCTTTCTTTCCAACTATGGTTGATAATATTTATCCTAAAGAACTTCAGCTTAATAAAGCTAATATATATTTGAAAATAACGCTTCTTTTCTTGATTTAGATCTCTCGATTGAAAATGGTGAAATAATTAGCAAAATCTATGACAAGAGAGATGATTTTAATTTTGAAATTGTTATTTACCCCCACTTGGATGGGGATGTTCCCCGAGCAACTTCCTGTGGGGTGTATGTGTCTCAACTGATTCGTTTTTCACGAGCTTGTACTCGAGTTGAGGACTTTAATATTCGTAATCTTTGTATAACTAAAAAGCTACTCAATCAGGGTTACCGTTACCATAAACTTCGTAAAACCTTTGCAAAATTGTATTATCGTAACCCTGATCTTCTTTCCAAATATAAAAGTAATTTAAGGACTCTTCTGCGACAAGGACTATCACAACCTGACGTCTATGGTGATGTGATTTATAAACTTCGTAAGATTCTTGGTCATGATCACTTTCATACTATCTTTGTTAAACTTGTTAAACAGTTTATCAAAAGAGGTTATGACCCTATCATTTTGCAACGTACTGCATGCTTGTTAGTGGACCCTTTTACAGTTCGCCACTATGCTTTCCTCTTTAATTGTACGATGACCGGACAGGCTGTGGACCCTATGATGACGCCTACCTAAAGCCCATTGGGACGTTGGCGTTTAATGTTTGTCTATGATCTTTCTTGTCGTGCCCTTAATGGTTTATTCTCTTGTTGCTCTGGCTTCTGCCAAGTCATTGAGTACCTTCATTGTGGCTTTCTATGCTATTTTTTTTTTGTATTATATTTACACGAGCATGTTTGTGTTTTACTTATATTGCCTATTGATGCTGCCTTGTTGGTTAGAGATTAGATCATGGCGGGGATTTCTTTATTTACACTGTCCTGTTTTAAAAGGATGACGGTAGGGTAAGTGTGAGGTTTTGTGCACCCTAGAACCGGTTTAAACCCCCAGTGGCCTACTTTGCCACTGACCGTTCCAAGGCGGTAGCCCTATTGTCAACCCTTTTGTGTTTTTGATGTCGTTTGCTTTTATTATTACTTTTGCCTTCTTATTTTTCTGTTTGCATGTTTGTTTCTGTGATTTGTGGTTGACTGTCCTCCTTGAATGCTACTTTCCCTGTCCGATCTTTTTATATTTCTTTAGGTTGTGATAGTCCTTGTCGCAGAAGAGTTCTTAAATTACGTTTATATTTTAAAAGTAGATCAGGGTTACGATAATCAAATTTTGCAAAAGGTTTTTCGAAGTTTATGGTAACTGTAGCCCTGCTGGAGTAGCTGTTAGTTATACAAATATTACGAATATTAAAGTCCTCAACGCGACTACAAGCTCTCGAAAAACGAATAAGTTGAGAAACATAGACCCCATAAGAAATATTTCGGGGGAACATCCTTATCTAAATGGGAATAATTAACAATATCAAAATTAAAATTAAAATCGTCTCTCTCGTCATAGATTTTACTAATTATTTCCTCATTTTCAATCGAGAGAAGAAGCGACATTATCAGAAGTGTTAGCTTTGTTGAGTTGAAGTTTCTTAGGATAGATATTATTAACCATAGTAGAAAAGAAAGGATTGTCAATTTTCAGTATGTCATCCAAACATCGACACTTTTCAAAATACCACATACATTTAATTTTCCATAAAAATATAGTTGATTTGTTATTGTTGCCTTTAGTAATCATTGATGTTATTAAGAAACAAATATTCCCAGTCGTTCATAAATATCCACCTAACAAAGAAAGCTACACTATACAAATTCGTTTTTGATATGCAACTATACTTAACAGCACATACCCTAACGGTTGCGGGATTATTAAAGCAGATATAAAAGTCAAACAGGAAATGAAGCATTTAAGGACCCAACACACACACAGAAACAAACAACAACTACAAGATAAATGAAAGGCAGAGTATTTGACATCTCAGAAGTAAAACGGTTGACAATCGGACTACCGCCGTGGATTGTCAGTGGCAAAAAAAAAGCATATGGTGTTTTTAACCAGGGTCTAAGCTGCACCAAACCTCACTCTTACCCTATTAACGTCTCAGTACAACGGAATGTCCAGCACAAATAAAGAAGGACCGGACAGGCTGTGGACCCTATGATGACGCCTACCTAAAGCCCATAGGGAAGGTGGCGTTTGATGTTTGTTCATGATCTTTCCTGTCGTGCCCTTAATGGTGTATTCTCTTACTGATCTGGCTTCTGCCAAGTCATTGTGTACCTTCATTGTGGCTTTCTAGGCTATTGTGTTTTTGTATTATATTTACACGAGCATATTTGTGTTTTACTTATATTGCCTATTGATGCTGCCTTGTTGGTTAGAGATTAGATCATGGCGGGGATTTCTTTATTTACACTGTCCTGTTTTAATGGGATGACGGTAGGGTAAGTGTGAGGTTTGGTGCACCCTAGAACCGGTTTAAGCCCCCAGTGGCCTACTTTGCCACTGACCGTTCCAAGGCGGTAGCCCTATTGTCAACCCTTTTGGTGTTTGTGATGTCGTTTGCATTTTTAATTACTTTTGCCTTTTCGTTTGTCTGTTTGCGTGTTTGTTTTTGTGTTTTGTGGTTGACTGTCGTCCTTGAATGCTGCTTTCCCTGTCCGATATTTTTATCCTTTTTTATCCTCTCTAAAACAAGGCATCATGACTTTGCAATTTAAGTAAAACACAAAGATGAGCATGTGTATATGAATATAATACACACATTGACTTGGCAGAAACCAGAGCAACAATGTAATACACCGTTAATGAATATTGGTCGGCCATCTTAAAAACAGATCCAACATGATGGGATATGATTAAGTGAAACTTTCAACCAAATGCATATTTTAGGCATAAGCAATGTCAACCATATAGTACATGACAGTAAGTCAACGCTTTTGATGTGAATATAATACCAAATAGAATACTTATATCATGGCAGAAAGTGTGCCCTTTATATCCGGAAATGTTTGATATAATTTTACTCAACCTCTTTGTTTATTTAAAATAAATTGGTCCATTGAATAGTCCATATATCCAGCGAGAGCAGATAAGACATCATAAGGCCACTACAGGACAACACTGAATATAAATATCAGAAATTGCCGTCCTCTCAGGATTTAGGTAGACGTCATAATTGGGTTAACAATCTGTCCGGTCATCGACTCGTACATTCAAAGGGGAAAGCATTGTGACGAACTGTATATGGGTTATCCACTAAACATGCAATGCGTTTCAAAATGATCTGGTCATAACTTCGCTTTATCTTTACAACAATAGTTAAGTGTATTGTTTGCTAATTTTACTGGATGTGGACTTTACTATAAGGGATTTCCTTTTTATGGGTTGTAGTTTTATTTACAATGTTTTGTCCATTTGGAAGTTCAAGACAGGAAAATAGCGAGGTTGTGTACACATAAAATCGATATAAGCTAACTTGTAGGCTTTACTGCCCACTGACCGTTCAAAGTCAGTAACCCTGTCTTGGTTTTTATCCTCGTATTTCGGTTAATGGTGCAATGCGGACCTACGGCGCAACAATAGTTAAGTGTACTGTTTGCTAATTTTTCTGGATGTGGACTTTACTATAAGGGATTTCCTTTTTATGGGTTGTAGTTTTATTTACAATGTTTTGTCCATTTGGAAGTTAAAGACAGGGTAATAGCGAGGTTGTGTACACATAAAATCGATATAAGCTAACTTGTAGGCTTTACTGCCCACTTACCGTTCAAAGTCAGTAACCCTGTCTTGGTTTTTATGCTCGTATTTCGGTTAATGGTGCAATGCGGACCTACGGCGCCAATGCGTTTGATTGCTGTGGTTTCTATAGGACCATTTTTTTAAATGTTTATAAGCTCTTAAACAAGGTTAATAAAGATTATATGAACGTCATCATGACCAAGTATCTTACAAAGTTTGTAAATCACGTCGCCATAGAAATCAGTTGTAATAATCCGAGCAGCAGAAGGGTTTTCAAATAATTACTTTTATATTTTAAAAACAGATCATGGTCACGATAAAAATAATTTTCAAATGATTTTGGAAGTTTGTGGGAACGGAAGGCCTGCTATATATACACCTAAACAAAATATAAAATATCTATACTTTTTGGGGGGTAAAAGAACATTGTCAAAATTGCATTGAATGTTGTCTTTCGTCTTAATCTCCTTCTGTTCAACTAGACGGTGGATGGTCTGCTTGGTCCGACTGGGGAGCATGCAGCACCACCTGTGACATTGGACTACAGAAACGTACCCGGTCATGTGACAATCCTAGTCCATCCCTTCTCGGCAGATATTGTGTAGGTAGCAGTGATGATATCCAACTGTGCAAGTTAGCTGCATGTCCAGGTATGCGTCTTATCGTATGTACTATATTCCATCAAGATCAACACAACATACATGCGATGAATTATACATTTGACAGCAATCAAATCACCATTAGCACTTGATTGAATATCTCTTTATTATGAGAAGTACCAGGACAATAAATGCTCGGAGGCACCACATAATACTACTCGTAAGCTTTGTATTTATTTTGCATATATTACAAAACGAACTCCGTTGCTTGTACAAATCACTCTCTATGGTTCGGTAGACAGCGTTTGCGTGATCTTGATGCGGGAGGAAACCGTAGTACCCTGAAAAACTCCCATGGCCCAGTTTGGAGTGGACCACCAACATACCCTCTTATTTACAACGCAAAGACGGGGAATCGAACCCAGGTGGCATAGGTGAAACGTGATGGCTCTACACGGACACCTGATGAGAAGCGATTACGATACCGGTATACCAATAATGATAGCATGTAATTATTATTAATCCATCATCTCTCTTTATTTCAGTTTATTCCGACTGTTTTGAAATAAAACAAATGGACATTGGTAAAACAAGTGATGTATACACAATACGGCCGCGTAATGAGGATATGAGTGTCTACTGTGACATGGAAACTGATGGAGGTGGCTGGACAGTATGTACCGTTATATGTATTTATCATTCTCGAAGTATACGTCTATAGAGTGTCATTCAGTAAGGTGTAATTACTAATGAGTACCTGTAACAAGTACCATATAATTTTATTTTAGTCTAACCAATTACTTCATGATGGTTTTATGTGATACGAGTTACACGTGTTTGCTATAAATACATTAAGGATGTAGACCTATGTGTTATTTTACAAAAGAAGATCGCTTTTTATAACATTTGGGATATAAGATATTATATACTTAACTGTCAGTATCATTACGGCTGTCTATGCCATATTATTGCAAAACTTGACACATATTCTTAGTGTTAGTAGCAGTACAAAATATTGCCTTTCACAAGATAGATATAAAAATCGAACAGGAAAAGCAGCATTCAAGGACGACAGTCAACAACAAACACACAGAAACAAATAACAAATTTAAAGATGAATAAAAGGCAAAATGAAACATCACAAACACAAAATGGTTGACAATAGGGCTACCGCCTTGGAACGGTCAGTGGCAAAAAAGGCCGCTGGGGTGGTGGGGGTTAAACCAGATTCTAGGGTGCACCAAACTTTTTAATATGGTCAATGTAGCATACACATTACTTACATTTATATGAGTTTCAGGTTTTTCAACGCAGATTTAAAGGCAGTGTGAACTTTTATCGGACTTTTAAAGAATACGAAAATGGATTTGGCGACTTGCATGGTGAATTTTGGTTAGGTAACATGTTTAAACTCTCTGTTTATCTTTAGATAAAAAGAGGCTATTATCTTATTAGAGATAACACGAGTATATTGTATTTTTTGAGATAAAAAGCGTATATTATTAGTGATAGAAAAGGTTCATTGTCTTATTTGAGATAAAAAACAACAACAACATAGTTTGATCCCGCATTTTGTCTTATCAGAAACAGCGATCCTACGAAGGGTGTTCCGAAAGTAATGTCACAACCCATACATTAGCAAAAGTGAAAAGTAATCTCCCCAAACAATAATTGATTTCCCTTCAAAATAATCACCTGGATATTGGTAGAAGAAAGAAACTGACGCACAACTTCCGCCTTATGCGCTGGCGCATTGTCATCAAGCAGTCTGACGTGCTTCAAACCTGAAGACCTTTGGAGTATGGATTTGGATTGACGGACCTTGATTTGTGAAGAAAATTGTGTACATTACTTTCTTAGCGGTCCGTGTGCGTTTTGCAATGCTTGGTCTTTGCCCATGTTTGGTGGCCCGTATTTTATTATCCACCTTACGTTTTCATCTGGCACAACTTTTATTAACTTTTAAAATTATTTTCAAAATGAAATGAATACGGAATAACGACATGTCGATCATTCGAGTAATGTTCGAACCGTGTATCTTGAATTTTCAAAATTTGATTTATTAATTCTATGTTACTTTTAGTGGTTGTGGTTGCTGGGCAACCAACACGTGCCTTGTCTTGTTAATCCTCCTGTCCAGCACTGAATTTTAATATCCACCTACAGACTGTTCGTTTTGTAATTTGACCATCCACTATATATCAATGATTTCTTGATAAATAGATTTCGCACGTATTCCAAGTTTCCACCTTGCCTTCATGTACCCTCTAATTTCCAAACATTTATCTACTTTTCTACCAGTCATTTTACACTACGTGATGCGAGTACACGTTAGTATCCAAACGATTACAACAAAACAATGTGTCTAAATGAACTAAATTTTACACCGATGGTCAGTGAAGGATTTGTGAATGTATACATGTCGGATTAACGCTCGAGCAATACGTGGTGCACGAGATCTACGGGCAGTGATATTATTTCCGGAACATCCCTCGTATATGGTCTTATAAGAGACTAAAGCTTCTTTGGTCGCCAGCTGATATGGTCTTATTAGAGACAACACGTATATGTGGTATTATTAGAGACAACACAAATGTATGGTAATTTAGAGAAAACATGCAGAAATTGTAATATTAGAGACAAGACGTATATATGTTATTATCACAGAGAATACGTGGATATGGTATTATTAGGGACTTAACGAGGATATGATCTTATTAAGCAACACAAGTATATGGTATTAATACAGACAACACGAGGATATTGTATTATTAGAGACAACATGAGGATATGGTATTACTAGAGACAACATGAGAATATGGTATTATTAGAGACAACACAAGGATATGGTATTATTAGAGACAATACGAGGATATGATATTACTAGAGACAACTCATGTATGGTATTATTAGAGACAACACGAGGATATGGTATTACTAGAGACAACACGAGGATATGGGATTACTAGAGACAACACGAGGATATGGTATTATTAGAGACAACACGAGGATATGGTAATACGAGAGACAACACGAGAATATGGTATTACTAGAGACAACACGAGGATATGGTATTATTAGAGACAACACGAGGATATGGTATTACTAGAGACAACACGAGGATATGGTATTACTAGAGACAACACGAGGATATGGTATTACTAGAGACAACACGAGGATATGAGATTACTAGAGACAACACGAGGATATGGTATTATTAGAGACAACTCATATATGGTATTATTAGAGACAACACGAGGATATAGTATTACTAGAGACAACACGAGGATATGGGATTACTAGAGACAACACGAGGATATGGTATTATTAGAGACAACACGAGGATATGGTATTACTAGAGACAACACGAGGATATGGTATTACTAGAGACAACACGATTATATGGTACTACTAGAGACAACACGAGGATATGGTATTACTCAAGACAACATGAGGATATGGTATTACTAGAGACAACACGAGGATATGCACGAGGATATGGTATTACTAGAGACAACATGATGATATGGTATTACTAGAGACAACATGACGATATGGTATTATTAGAGACAACACGAGGATATAGTATTACTAGAGACAACACGAGGATATGGTATTACTAGAGATAACACGAGGATATGATATTACTAGAGACAACACGAGGATATGATATTGATAGAGACAACACGAGGATATGGTATTATTAGAGACATCACGAGGATATGGTATTACTAGAGACAACACGAGGATATGGTATTACTAGAGACAACACGAGGATATGGTATTATTAGAGACAACACGAGGATATGATATTGATAGAGACAACACGAGGATATGGTATTATTAGAGACATCACGAGGATATGGTATTACTAGAGACAACACGAGGATATGGTATTACTAGAGACAACACGAGGATATGGTATTATTAGAGACAACACGAGGATATGCACGAGGATATGGTATTACTAGAGACAACACGAGGATATGGTATTACTAGAGACAACACGAGGATATGGTATTACTAAAGATAACACGAGAATATGGTATTACTAGAGACAACACGAGGATATGCACGAGGATATGGTATAACTAGAGACAACATGAGGATATGGTATTATTAGAGACAACACGAGGATATGGTATTACTAGAGATAACATGAGGATATGGTATTACTAGAGACAACACGAGGATATGGTATTACTAGAGATAACACGAGGATATGGTATTACTAGAGACAACACGAGAATATGGCATTATTAGAGACAACACGAGGATATGGTATAACTAGAGACAACACGAGGATATGATATTGATAGAGACAACACGAGGATATGGTATTATTAGAGACATCACGAGGATATGGTATTACTAGAGACAACACGAGGATATGGTATTACTAGAGACAACACGAGGATATGGTATTATTAGAGACAACACGAGGATATGCACGAGGATATGGTATTACTAGAGACAACACGAGGATATGGTATTACTAGAGACAACACGAGGATATGGTATTACTAAAGATAACACGAGGATATGGTATTACTAGAGACAACACGAGGATATGCACGAGGATATGGTATAACTAGAGACAACATGAGGATATGGTATTATTAGAGACAACACGAGGATATGGTATTACTAGAGATAACATGAGGATATGGTATTACTAGAGACAACACGAGGATATGGTATTACTAGAGATAACACGAGGATATGGTATTACTAGAGACAACACGAGAATATGGCATTATTAGAGACAACACGAGGATATGGTATAACTAGAGACAACACGTGGATATGGTATTACTAGAGACAACACGGGGATATGGTATTATTGGAGACAACACGAGGATATGCACGAGGATATGGTATTACTAGAGACAACACGAGGATATGGTATTATTAGTGGCAACACGAGGATATGATATTACTAAAGACAACACGAGGATATGGTATTACTAGAGACAACACGAGGATATGCACGAGGATATGGTGTTACTAGATACAAAATAAGGATATGGTATTACTAGAGACAACACGAGGATATGTTATTATTACGGACAACACGAGGATATGGTATTACTAGAGACAACACGAGGGTATGGTATTACTAGAGACAACACGAGGATGTGGTATTATTAGATACAACACGAGAATATGGTATTACTAGAAACAACACGATGATATGGTATTACTAGAGACAACACGAGGATATGATATTACTAGAGACTACACGAGGATATGGTATTACTAGAGACAACACGAAGATATGGTATTACTAGAGACAACTCATATATGGTATTATTAGAGACAAAAACGAGTATATAGTATTACTAGAAACTGAAACGAATATGGTAATATTAGAGACAAAATGCGGATATGATCTTATAACATACAACAAGCGCATATTTACAAAAAAACATGTGTTAATCTAGATTAAACAGATATGTCCTTCACTTACAGGTCTCCGGTATATACAGGACATGACATTACAAGGCAACTCTGAGCTAAGACTCGATCTGGGAGCGGCAGATGGGTCTACTGCTTACGAAACGTTCCAAAACTTCAATCTATCAGGGTCTACGTATCCTTTACATATAGGACAGTCAGCGGGAACCGCAGGTCAGTAGCAATGTGCAAGTTATATAATAACACGAACGGTAGATGTGATTTAGAATCCATGATAATAATGAATTACACAAACGCACTTATTAATGTAACTTTTTTTGTATTAATTTACATTTCATTTCATAACCGTTTCATAACGTTCCTTAATACATACACAATTATTAGATACACTTAACAAATTCATACAATTACCATATAACGACAAATATGTACTATATTTATTTAATATCACATTTATTTCATACAATGTAGTATCTACATTCTAGGTAATGGTTTAACGTTCCACAATGGAGCTCCTTTCTCCACGTTTGACCAGGACAATGCTTCAGGCTGTGCTGTAAGTTGTCATGGAGGCTGGTGGTTTCAACGTTGCGCAACCGTTAATCTGAATGGGGAGTACGCAACACCCGGCACAGAATCGCATTATCGCGGTGGAGAAGGTGGTGTGGTATACTATGGATTCAAACGAGTTCAGTCCTTGAAATCATCAAAAATGATGTTCAGACGAAATTAATTTATATTTTAGTAAATCGATTAGTTGTTTAGATGATCCTGATCATAAATGGTCTACTGCAATGATGGTGTACATATTATTACAGCAAACGACATGATACAAACAATGATGCTTAAAACAGAATATCGTAGTAATATCATGCACTTTCTGCACCAAAAACTTTTCTCAGTTAGACCTATAAATCGGGTAGTGTCGTATGCTTTAAGGTTAAGGTCAGTCTACTTAAACAGTGTGAAGAACAGATGAATATTGTGTACGTACGTTATTTTTAGATGGTTCCAATTGCTTTCGTATCGGACTTTTTTTAACAAAGAATATATGATACTGACATTGAAATGTTTAATGTTTTAAAACCGCATTAATTGTTTATCAAAGATGCAATCTTCACAACAAAACAATTAATATAATTCAACAATGATATTTAATTACACATGTGTAATTAAATATCATTCTTGAATTACATTAATATTAAATATTGTTTGACACAGTACAAACATGGCATAATCAATGTTATGTTTATAGGCAGATACTATACTTTAAAGTCGATCATCTGAATGTAGATAATATAACGGTAGAACAAATACTATTTTGCTTTAGTTTTATACATTAGTAGATGCTACGAAAAAATATCACTGGTTAATCAGTTTTCACGTCGGTTCATTTGGATACTTAAGGTTCGTCGTCCGTTATTAATAATAAGAACGATAAATATTTCTGTTGCGGCGCGGGAAATGGGTAACACTCGTCTTTCGGAAGTTAAAAACGGTGATTTTGGATTTACGTTACACATTTGTATTCGGGAAAATATATATTGCATATCGCCCTGGTTTTGTTGTATATATGTATGTGTAATTTAATATTCTCTAGTATCTGTAGTAAAGAGTGGCTAATATTCTCTAGTATCTTTAGCAGAGAATAGTTTAATATTCTCCATTATCTTTAGTAGAGAGTCGTTAATATTCTCTAGTATCTTTAGTAGAGAGTAGTTTAATATTCTCCAGTAACTTTAGTAGAGAGTGGTTTAATATTCTCTAGTATCTTTAGTGGTGAGTGGTTTACTATTCGTTACTATCTTTAGTAGAGAGTGGTTTAATATTATCTAGTATCTTTAGCAGAGAGTGGTTTAATATTCTCTATTATCTTTAATAGAGAGTGGTTTATTATTCTCTAGTATCTATAGCAGAGAGTGGTAAATATTCTCAAGTATCTTTAGTGGAGAGTGGTTTAATATTCTCTACTATCTTTAATAGAAAGTGGTTTAATATTCCCTAGTATCTTTAGTAGAGAGTAGTATAATATTCTCTAATAACTTTAGCAGAGAGTGGTTTAATATTCTTTAATAACTTTAGCAGAGAGTGGTTTAATATTCTCTAGTATCTTTGGTAGAGAGTGGTTTAATATTCTCTAGTATCTTTAGTGGAGAGGGGTTTAATATTCTCTAGTATCTTTAGTGGTGAGTGGTTGAATATTCTCTAGTATCTTTAGTAGAGAGTGGTTTAATATTCTCAAGTATCTTTAGTAGAGAGTGGTTTAATATTATCTAGTATCTTTAATAGAGAGTGGTTTATTATTCTCTAGTATCTATAGCAGAGAGTGGTAAATATTCTCAAGTATCTTTAGTGGAGAGTGGTTTAATATTCTCTACTATCTTTATTAGAAAGTGGTTTAATATTCCCTAGCATCTTTAGTAGAGAGTAGTATAATATTCTCTAATAACTTTAGCAGAGAGTGGTTTAATATTCTCTAATAACTTTAGCTGAGAGTGGTTTAATATTCTCTAGTATCTTTAGTAGAGAGGGGTTTAATATTCTCTAGTATCTTTAGTGGAGAGTGGTTTAATATTCTCTAGTATCTTTAGTGGAGAGTGGTTTAATATTCTCTAGTATCTTTAGTGGAGAGTGGTTTAATATTCTCTAGTATCTTTAGTAGAGAGTGATTTAATATTCTCAAGTATCTTTAGTAGAGAGTGGTTTAATATTCTCTAGTATCTTTAGTGGAGAGTGGTTTAATATTCTCTAGTATCTTTAGTAGACAGTGTTTTAATATTCTCTAGTATCTGTAGTGGAGATTGGTTTAATATTCTCTAGTATCTTTGGTGGAGAGTGGTTTAATATTCTCTAGTATCTTTAGTAGGCAGTGGTTTAATATTCTCTAGTATATTTAGTGGAGAGTGGTTTAATATTCTCTAGTATCTTTAGTGGAGAGTGGTTTAATATTCTCTAGTATCTTTAGTAGAGAGTGGTTTAATATTCTCTAGTGTCTTTAGTGGAGAGTGGTTTAATATTCTCTAGTATCTTTAGTGGAAAGTGGTTTAATAGTCTCTAGTATCTTTAGTAGAGAGTGGTTTAATATTCTCTAGTATCTTTAGTGGAGAGTGGTTTAATATTCTCTAGTATCTTTAGTGTAGAGTGGTTTAATATTCTCTAGTATCTTTAGTAGCAAGTGGTTTAATATTCGCTAGTATCATTAGTATAGAGTGGTTTAATATTATCTATTATCTTTAGCATGTTTAGTGGCGAGTGTTTTAATAATGTCTAGTATCGTTAGTAGAGAGTTATTTAAGATGGATTACAAAAGAAACAAGATGTGAATAGTTTATATTTTAATATTGGAATAAGCTGGCCATGGCTTCAACAGTATATAGTGTAAAATAAAATTGTGTAGTTAAATTGGAACATTTCACATAAATACAATGTTCATAGTCCAAACTAAGTTCAGTGTAAACCCTGGGAACAGATGTTCACAAAGACAAATCTTAAATTAAAAACTGTACAGTGTAAACCCTGGGAACAGATGTTCACAAAGACAAGTCTTAAATTAAAAACTTCTTGCATAGAAAATAACAAAGTTCTTAAAACATTTTAACTACACTATGCTGTGACCGCGAAATACCGCCACATGCCATGCGGTGTGTGTATGCCACACACCGCGTGGCACCGCCACACATGGGGGAAGCGGAAGACAGCTTAGATACCTCCAAAGAGGTATGACAGACGTACTTCAACCAATGAAGCGATTGTGTCATGTCATATAAAAAAGCTACAAAAGCTTAACAAAAAAACTCCAAAGAGGAATATACAAAAGCTACAAAAGCTCACAAAAAAACCTCCAAAGAGGAAATAAACGCCGCAGTGAGCTAACACACCCAACTGGGTAACTAAAATTTTTTCAACCGTTTGAAACACCATAGGCCAGCTTAAGAGTTAAATGGGTAAATTCTACTATTTGAATTGATAAAACATTCAATTCCTTGTCGCAACCCATTCACAAAAAGGGCGTGGCCTTGGTCAGATAAATGTACGTCATCCCGATACAGATTTTGGTTTCCCTCCTGTATTTCTGGGTACCTAATGTAACCCCCACCCAATCGCAGCACTTCTGTAGCAGCTTTGCTATTTAATCGAACTCTCACCCGGTCTAACGCTTCGTGCGAGTTCTCTTCTCTCAAAGTCAAGCGAGGAAGGATTTGCGACCACACAATGAATACTCCAGGAATCAGGTCTTTCAGATAATGTAAAGTTTCGACGATGTTCTGTCTCAAGCAGGCACTCTCGATCTGACCTGCATCATTGCCGCCACAATGTAAAACAAGCATATGAGGCGGGTCTTCAATTGTCAACAAAAACTGTATAGTCCTTTTTACCTGGTGCCAACGCAGACCACCCGTACCCTGCCACCATACACTAGCCCGATATTTACTTAAACCTAGGCTGGCCCCTTCCACTGTCGACTGCCTGGCAAAGGTAAAGGCCCACATGGTTAATGAGGAGCCAACAATCCACACCCGAGTGCTTGTATCTGTAAAACTTAAACTGAGGTTTAGAATGTGTTACAGATTTAACATTTTAATTGGTCAGTTGGAACTCGAATATATGATATAAAAGCGCTTGAATCCCAACGCCCCAACTCCTTAATACGAGTATCCGACATCCCAAGAGCAGAAGCTCTGGAGGCTATACCAATGCGTAGCGAGTGGGATTTGTACTTATCCGCATCACTCTCCAAGCCTAATAAAGCCTTTCTAAGCAGCGAAGAAACTTGATAACGGGTAACAGGACATCCACCAAAATGACTAAATTGTTGACCTGGACACTTTGGTCGATCTTCTAAATACGCCTTTAAACGACTAACCGGACATAATGAAGAATTTATGGCCGGAAGGGAGATGACTGTGCCACTACCCAATTGATCTGTCTTAGAATGCCGAATATATATTTCAAGTACAGAATTCTGCGAGGTAAATTTAACGCTAGCTAAAGGTAGTGCGTGTATTGCATTTAGTTTGGTATCTGCCACTAGTTCGCCAACTCGAAAATACAAAATATGCCACCGCATAAATAGCGGAGAACATAGAGGCTTCGTAAGTCGATTTACAAATGATTGGTAGTATTTTTAAAATTCTTTCCAACAACTGGGGGGTTATAGGGAGTCTAGAATCCACCCTTTTATCAAGTCGCCCCATGCCCGAGAGCATTTTCTTTATAACAAAAATTTGTGTTGCATCACAGACATGTAACATTTTACACTTGAACCCAATGCCCGAAAGGTATGACCGAGCAGTTGATGGTGCACAACCTTTAAGAGATAGATGAGCTATACAATCCATTAATTGTTGTATACTTGGTGGCCATGTTGATTGCAATTTGTAATTAACCCTAAACTCATTAAAAACTCTAATTCCAGTTTCATATGCTTCCCTAGTATTGACCGCCATTGAAGCGTCTAACAACCGGTCAGCTCGAGACTTGATAGCATCACAAGGAAAGTTGCCGGAACTGGTGTTGGGTGCCGCTCCGCCCTGGGTGCCAGTTGCTGAAAACGAACCCATTGTTTACGAGATATGGAATCAGCAATAGAATTAAACTTTCCTACAATGTGTAATGCCCTGCACTGTATGTTGAATAACATAGTCTGCAACACAAGTGGGCGGACCAAATGCATCACTCTGTGTGATTTAGAAGTCTTTTTATTTAAAATAGATACCAGAGCCAGATTATCAGTATGCAATAGGATCTTTTTACCTTGAAATGGACCACCCCAAATATGAAAAGCCAGAATGATTGGTACCAACTCGAGAAAGGTAATATACTTAATAATATCGGTGTTGTACCACTCCTTTGGCCACTGAAAAAATGTCCAATGTGGCTCAAGGTATGCAGCGCATCCTAGGTCAGCATTGCCTGCAGCGTCAGTAAAGAGCTGCATACCAACACTGTTGGTCCAAACAGACTCCGGAAAATAGCAGGAACTATTAAAACAATCAAGAAATATCAACCATAATCTGATATCTTCCTTCATTGGGTTTGACACTCTTATAAAATGATGTGGTTTGGAAGCAGATGACATTGCATCACAAAAACGTCGACAGAATGAACGAGCAGCTGGTATTGCACGAGCACAGAAATTTAACGAGCCAGTCAGAGATTGCAAAGATTTCAGCGTGATTTTCTTTTTCCCCAGTACAACTGTTAATAACTGCCTTAGTTGAATCAATTTCGCATTCGGGATCCTAACTTTCATTTCCACAGAATCAATATCAATTCCTAAAAAAAGTTAAAGTGTGAGTTGGACCAACTGTTTTATCATTTGCAATGGGAACCCCAAGTTCTGTGCATAATTCACTGAATGTTAACATAAACCGGGAGCAAACATGTGTTTCCTTCTTACCGCCAAATAAAAAATCATCTAAATAATTATACTTCTTTGAAAACCAGTTCTAATGCTTTATCTTCATTGTTTTTAACTGAGCATAGATTGTAATATCTTGACTGGCCCCTTGTTGTACCCCTAATTGGAACACTTGCTCTGTAGGATGGACGGAATGCGTATCCTGCAACGGGGGACGGGAATCGTGACCCCTGTTGAGCTCCTCCTCCTGCCCTAAAATTGAACATAGCACCAGAATAATTCGAATTCGAGTTGCATCGCACTGATGGATGGTTCTCGGAGCAACGCATACATTTATGTAGGTAAGTACAGGGACTCTTGCTACACCAACCGATGTTATTGTAATCGAAACATTTCGTTGAAGGCTACAGCAATCCTTGCGATGATTCCGCAGGAGTGTAGTACATATATAAAAGCCAGAGTTCCTGGTCAACAACTGCCCAGGAAGTGGAGGACTCGCGCGCTTTCTTCAGCCTAAAATGTTCATCATATAGTTTCCAACCCAAACCCCCAAAACGGCTGGCTCCTAAACGAATTGTACTTAAATATTTTAACAGCCCTTGAGTAGCTCTGGGTGAATAGCTGTGGAAATACTAATATAAATCAAAAATGCATCAGTCCATTGATTTATGTCCGACAATTTTGGCACTACAGACCTAGGTTGCAACACAAGCTGCCCGTCTACAACCGAGACATGCTTGTTCGAGTCTCCTAGGGACATGGGCTTGGCAAGGAGCAAACCCAAGTCAATGAACTCCCCATTCAAAATTTTTTGCTTCAAGCTTGATCCGATGTTAGCCCCTAACCCATCCCCAATACTCCTTATCTGATCAGGAATATCTATACCTATAGTATTACCCATTATCTCTATTCCGGCGCCATCTCCAGGAGTCACCACCTCAGCAGACTTGGGATTCTGGACAGTCGCCAATATCTGTGGCACAACCTGACTAACCACCTCCTGGATTAGCTCCTTCGATACCACTGGGGTTTCCGGTGCTGGAGTGCCGTTAGTACCATTATCGTCAGATCCACTCTGTCTGCCTTGCGTGTCTTTTGTCGCTCTCTCCCGAGCATAAGGACTTTTTGATACCCTTTTTGGCATAGTCTGAAACGAGTGGCAAATGTTTAATAATGCTATACCACCAAGACATGATAAGGTTTATTATTATTTTTTTTTTTTTTTTTTTTTTAATATTTCTTTTTTTTTTTTTTTTTTTTATTCAGTATGAACCCTTAACACTCGTGAGCTTCAATACATTTAAATATGCAATAACATTACAGTGTACCGTTCTACCTTTTTTCTTTCTTTTTTTAGAACTATGTTAGGCTATGTCACCATAAATCGACATCAACACTTTCGATTGACACTATTGCGTCACTTTGACCCGATAACCTTGTGCATGCAATGCTGCCCTATATAAATAAATACCTCAAGTTCTTACTCAAATACCTACCTTTCGTACAGTATTTACATATAAATGTTACTATAATTATATTTTTCTATGACTACAACTAAGTTCCATCACCGCCTTGGCAAGGTCATCCACCATCCAGCATGTCCCGGCCGCGTTATCAACGATAAAACAAACACATTTAGTAGTTTACAAATACATATACAACGTTATTTTAGTTATTTCTTATTCGAATAGTTATGTATTAGTCTTATCTAAATTAGTGTGTATGCTGCACACCGCGAATATACGACAGATCAAAGCATCCGTTGGATGAATGATGTAAAAAGAAATCGATGTGCCCATCGCGAAAACCGAAGTAAGTTCCTATCTGTAACCATCGTAACACAAATACGGCCATTTCCAACACAGGCGGGGGACACCGACATGTAAAAAACATTCAACAATAGTATGTGATGCGTATTAACAAACATTGGTTTCGAAATAGCATTTAAATACCGTGATTTTTAGGAACAAAAAACAGGCCGATCTGTAGAAAAATGGCTGTCATGGATAAAAGGCGGATGCGTTAGAAACACACGTCTATGATAATGTCAAAGCTGAAGGATTCTCTCCCCTGAAATAACTAGTATTTGTTCCTTAATAGAACAAATCCCATTGTTTAATATTCTCTTGTATTTTTAGTGTAGAGTGATCTAATATTCTCTAGTAGAGAATCGTTTGGTAAAATTAATTACGGTCGTTTTGTTTACGTATGTATTACAGCTGAACTTTAATGCAACCTTTAAACCCATTACAATTAGCGATACAATATGTTTTCTCCAATTAAAAATGCTGTCGTATGGTTATTATACATGGTCACATTGCCTGTGAATATGGTTAGATGTGACAACATGCCATCATATAACGGTAGTAGAAAACAAATAATATGAGTGGTGTATACGATTCTATAATTGAATCTGGCTTTAAAACCAAGTTTTAACATAATTATGTAATTAACATATCGATAATATCCCCGAATAAAATCAGATTGAGATACGTTAAGAATAATCTTATAAACAACGGCTGACAGTGTATAGTTGCCAAGGCTTAATGTTAGGTCTGAACAGTTTGGTGTGCTCACAGTTTCAAAATTTGCAAAATTTGTGATTTTTCAGAGATGTATTAATATATGTTGTTGTATTAATGGAACTTTAATGTTTTAATAGTGTATGTACCCATGCATCATGCTAGGTTAAACATATCTGGCTGTTGAACATTGGGAAAGAAAAGTACCTTAGGCGTAGGGCCTACAAACATTTAAATAAGAGTACAGTGGTGGATTGATGTACTATGTGTGACTTGTGGTGGGCAGACGATGTCTTTATTGCGAGTACGACCAATCAGCTTCCTTATGAATACTACTGCTCAAATGGAGCTAACTCCTCATTTGACGGTAATGTTTACGGTTTTTTCTCTTGTTGCTCTGACTTCTGCCAAGTCACTGAGTACTTACCTTGTGGCTTTCTAGGCATTTTATATTATATATACATGATCATTTATGTGTTAAGCTTATATTGCCTATTATTGCTGCCTTGTTTGCTAGAGAATATAATCTGGCGGGGATATTTTTATTTACACTGTCCAGTTTAATTGGGGTGACAGTAGGGTAATAGTGAAGTTTGGTGCACACTAGAACCTGGTTTAACACATACCCTTGCGGCCTTCATTTGGCAGTGCCTGAGATGTTATATCTTGCCTTTTATTCATCTTTGTAATTGTTGTTTGTTTCTGTGCGTGATTGACTGTGGTCCTTCAATGCTACATTTACTGATCTACTGTATGTATTTAGAACTTTCAACAGTATAGCCTTGATAGACAGGCCTTGCCGAATCAAATTTCATATCAAACTGGTACGAGTATCTGGAATATGTATGTTCAGTTTCTTTGGTTTCAGCCTTGCCATATAATTGAAATAGTGCGAACAATGAATTTATCACTCAATATTCAACACTGATAGCGTTTAAATATGATTATTTTTTTACAAAACATCTATGGATTTCTGTGGAATGTTACGTGAAATTATGTGTGCAGTATATACATTCCCGAGATGCGCTTCTTGTTTACTTTAACGTATTTGGTTTGATTCCCGGCTGCGAATACGAATTCAGTGTTCTATATTTATCAATCTTTAAGTGACGAATGCACGCTTTGTTGACATTTGTATAGTTGTGTTTAAATACAATTTATGTAAACGTTCGTTATTCATTTGCCGGAAAATAAAGATGATACATTCATACATTACACGGTGATTATGTTTTGTGTTTATATATATAAACAATACACTATGAACATTACATTATTGGCTCTGTCCGATTTGGGTAATTCGCTTTTGTTTTAAAAGCTTGTTGTTTTTGTAAATGTTGTTACAATGGATAAAGATATCCAAACATTGGTATAACATAAACTGAAACTTTTTGAGAAAGACGTTTATTGTTATATAAAACTAACATTTTACAAAGCCGTATTTGACCAGTTTTTAAACATCAGACGTTTTTTTTTATATAAATGAAGTTCAACAACGATCGCTTATTCGGGTACAAGCAACATGTTACATCCAATATTGATGTTGACATCTCCGCTTTTTTCTATTTCTTGAAGACATATAAAAAGATCGGACAGGGAAAGCAGCACTCAAGGAGGACAGTCAACCACAAAACACAGAAACAAACACGCAAAAAGACAAACAAGAAGGCAAAAGTAATATAAATGCAAACAACATCAAAAACACAAAAGGGTTGACAATAGGGCTACCGCCTTGGAACGGTCAGTGGCAAAGTAGGCCACTGGGAGTTTAAACCGGTTCTAGGGTGCACCAAACCTCACACTTACCCTACTGTCATCCCATTAAAACAGGACAGTGTAAATAAAGAAAACCCCACCATGATCTAATCTCTAACCAACAAGGCAGCATCATTAGGCCATATAAGCAAAACACTAATATGCTCGTGTAAATATAATACAAAAAAGACAATAGCCTAGAAAGCCACAATGAAGGTACTCACTGACTTGGCAGAAGCCAGAGCAACAAGAGAATAAACCATTAAGGGCACGACAAGAAAGATCATAGACAAACATCAAACGCCAATGTCCCAATGGGCTTTAGGTAGGCGTCATCATAGGGTCCACAGCCTGTCCGGTCATCGTACACTTAAAGAGGAACGCATAGTGGCGAACTGTAAAAGGGTCCACCACCAAGCATGCAGTACATTGCAAAATGATAGGGTCATAACCTCTTTTGATAAACTTTTTAACAAGTTTAACAAAGATAGTATGAAAGTGATCATGACCAGGAATCTTACGAAGTTTATAAATCACATCACCATAGAAGTCAGGTTGTGATAGTCCTTGTCGCAGAAGAGTCCTTAAATTACTTTTATATTTGGAAAGAAGATCAGGGTTACGATAATACAATTATGCAAAGGTTTTACGAAGTTTATGGTAACGGTAATAGTTATACAAAGATTACGAATATTAAAGTCCTCAACTCGAGTACAAGCTCTTGATAAACGAATAAGTTGAGACACACACACCCCATAAGAAGTTGCTCGGGGAACATCCCCATCCAAGTGGGGATAATTAACAATGTCAAAATTAAAATCACCTCTCTTGTCATTGATTTTGCTAATTATTTCACCATTTTCATCGAGAGATCTAAATCAAGAAAATAAGCGTTATTATAAGATATATTAGCTTTGTTAAGCTGAAGTTCTTTAGGACGAGTATTATTCAATGTTCACTAAACATCGTACGTCAATATTTTACGTACGTTTTTTCGTACAAGTTTTCTACGTGAAAAAAGCATTTCACTAAAATAAAAACGTACGAAATTTACGTACGTTTTCACGTTATTCTACGATAGCCTCAGGGCTTGCGTACGTATACAAAAGTTCGTAGAAACAGACGATAAATTAAAATGGCCGCACATTTGCTATTTGGATTCCGTCGTAGAATTGTTCGTCGTGATCGTGTATTTCGCGAGCGTTATAATCCATTGCTGACGATGAACGATACGGAATTAATTGCTCGCTATCGTTTTCCTCGGGCGAGTATTGAGAGCTTGATAGGCCTTTTAAGGGACGACTTGGAAAGCCAATCAAATAGAAGCCACCCATTGTCAGTGGAAACAAAGGTACAGTAGACATATTTATTTTCATTTTTCAGCAGGATATTTTCAGTAGATCTAGTAGTACGTCCCTGCTTTCAGTTACGTTTCGAAAGCGCTGTTAGGGCCTCACTGTATTTTCTTTTTTTAAACCAAGCTTCTGGCGACTCGGTCATTTCTGTGACCTTGACATAGAATGTTTCCAGATACCGAGAGGTGTCATTAAGGGCTTCAATAACATCTGTCTGTGTATCTGGTGAAAGACTCAACATGAAAATCTCTTTCATAGCAAAATAAAAACAAATCTGCGACAAGCGGTGCACAGTTTGTACCCATAGGGTTACCAACAATTTGTCTATAAACGGTGGTTCATACCTGACGAAAATATTATCTAATAGGATGATGGGTGCTTTACAAACTACATAGCAAGTCCACATAGTATAATTGTCTAAACTGCCGTTGGTAAAAAACGCTTTAATTACATGCCAAAAATGTAGTATTTTCTCTAGTGAATGTTTTTTGAATAAGATAAATTAGCTTGTCTTTAATAAGGTGATGTGGTAAGGTTGTATATAGTGTAGAGAAGTCATAAGTGCTTATTGATGAAACTTGACCTTTATTGAAAATTTTATCAAGAACGTCTCCTGAATTGTTTATAGACGAAAATAAATTAATCCCAGAGTTATCGTAAATTGTAACACAATATGGCCATCTCAAGCAGATACAAGCGAGAATAATTGCGTGGTAGACCAGTTAAACGTATTCAGTATATTATTTGACTGGTCGATTTTAATTATTCTCGCAGAATGGAAGATATCATGATTGGAACTCAGTCAACAGATTTACTGAATGAAACGATTTTCAATGACTTGGTTAAATCTGCAATAGAAAGGTCAACAGTACAATTGTGTCATAGTTCGTGGTATAGTCAGTGCATGTTGCATCTGCTTGTCTAAAATTGTGAGTTCGCAATATATAGAGGATCTTAAACGAGTTCCCATTTCATATAAGATTTATGGAACGAGTTATGAGTTATTTTAATTTTAACGAGCCTTTTGGCGAGTTAAAATTAAAAATAATTCATAACGAGTTTCATAAATCTTATATGGAATGGGAACGAGCTTAAGATCCTTTTAATCACATAACACTGCAATCAAATTAGTAAAAAATAATTCAGATGGACATAGAACCGCCACGACGTCAGACACACTTTAGCGCCAAAACGTCATAAAATATGTGACGTCGTAACGTCGCGTCTCGCACATAACGTTGGGTATAAAAGAGTTCGTGTTTTACCTCTTTACAAAATAGCAGTTTACGCCAACTTTTTAACAAACCAACAACAATGTTTTGTATAACGTGCATTATTTTTATAAGCACTCACAAATAATAAGTTTATGACTCAGATCTGAGTGAATTTGTAATAAATAAAATAGTTTCAGTTAATAAACTTGCGTAGTGTTACAGGTTTAACTCAACCAATCAATATCGTTCCAGGTTGTATTACACATGTGTCATACAATAGAATATTAAATGGGTGTTCGACACTGATAACAAGGGACGTTATTTGATAAATTATATTTCATTTTCTTCCAAATAGTGAAGAATAAAATGCATGTCCTTATAACAAAAATAGTTTATTAATTCCCTTCAAAACGTGTAACATTGACAGTCCACATAGTATACGGTGTGTCCAGATTTCAAAAACAGACAAACAGCGTAATTTACCAACATGATCTGTGTCCAAAAGAAATTCAAGCCCCCCTTTTCGTATTATTTCGTAGTACATGTTCCCACATGTAACCCTGTTCCCCGGAATAAACTTTCATTTATCCCATAATTACAACTTTTAAAAGGAGAAAACGGCTCTGTATTTCCTCTGGGGATAAATACTAAGAAGATGAGGCCTGGATTACTGTTTGAGATTGTGGTGGGGAGGGTGAGGAGGAAATCAGATTAAAAGGAAATAAATAAGAGTTTTATTTATTTGGAAAGAAATGTATACTATTTCTATCTATTTGGCAGGACATTACATATAATATACTATAAATTCACTATTTCAGTTTGGCGGAAAATGTCCGCCTCCATTTCCCACCTCCATCATTCAAATATGTGTTTTATCACGCGTCAGTATAGCACGATGCTCTAGTTCAACAAAAAACGCCGTTACACAACATAGACTGGTATTGTATCAATTAGCTAGATACCTCAAAGTACAAAATCGAGGACCAACTTATCTAATTGTGTAAAACTAAACGGAGCTGGTCGCACTATAAAGGCAGGTGTGTGCCAATCAGCAGAACACAATTCTTATCGCCCCATTTGTACTAAAAGAAGACATGTGCATGAACAGTACATAATGACAGTGACAGTGACAGCGGAATAGTGTTATATGTCCAAATCAGCATCACATATGTGAATAGCAAACCGTTTACAATATCTAATTAGAAGTTACATTTAGAAATAACGACAACACTGATTAAAAGACTAGAGGCGAACAGGGTGTAAATGTGTGACATATTCATATTTAAGCAGGTATCTTAAAATTAAAGAAAACTCATGAATGTTTTCAAGTTACTGTTTAATTTAGTCTTTGTTTAAAAATGACGCAAAAGAGAATTACCCTCTTTGATTATTTAACATAAAACAAGACAAAACAATCGCCTCAGTTATTCATGTTATTGATCACCACCACTACCGTCACCGCCACCGCCATCGCCAACCCCGAAACCACCACCACCACCACCACCCCACCTACCCCACCATCACTACCACGACCACCACTAGAAGTAGTAGAAGTAGTAGTAGTAGTATATGTTATGACAATGGTAACTTGTTCTATATGCATTGCAGATAAACATCTCATATAACACTTCACATACAATACCCAAAGTAGATATAACATTCGAATAGGAAATGAAGCATTCACCACAGTCAAACAAAACCACGCACAGTAACAAACAATAATTATAAAGACGAATATAAAATGCAAGATAGGGCATCTCAAACACAAAATGGTTGACAATGTGGATACCGACTTGGAACGGTCAGTCAGTAGCAAAAGAGATAACCCTGCATCATGAGTGTGTTCTCGGGTACCAGTCTACTCGGTCGCCTAGAACACACTCATGTTCTCGGGTACCAGTAGACTTTACTACGTACCGGGCACCAGTCTACTCGGCCACCGAGAACACACTCATGAAAAGGTATATAGAGAAAACGCTGGATTTCTGCGCAGCACTTCGATGCGCGCGTTTTCTACGATACACCAGGACGATTATAAAGATATAAACACGTTTTTTTGACTGGAGCGTATTCATCGGTCAACGGTGTGAAGAAAAGTGTCTTAAAATGAAATGAAATGAACTGTTGGTACTTTTTTACCTTGATATTCATGCAGATACGGAACAGATGATTTCTTCACGCGAGAATTTGCGAGACGGTGTCATTGCGAATTTTGCCTAGGACATTGTGAAATTGCCTGGAGAAAAAAAAAGAATAATGCTGATGTTCTGAAGGTATTTGATGGCATCAAACATCTTTATGACTACACATTTGATCTAAAGGAACTGCCGCTAAATGTGATTGCAAGTATTTTGTCTGGCGAAGACGTATTTTGCTTATTACCAACTGGATACGGGAAAAGCGAATGTTTTATTTTGCCGCCTTTATTGTTGGAAGAGGTAATCCTTTGTAGGTATTCACTTATTTCCATAGATTTGCGTTTGTGTTTGTGATGTCGTTTGCATTTTTTATTACTTTTGCCTTTTCGTTTGTCTGTTTGCGTATTTGTTTTTGTGTTTTGTGGTTGACTGTCGTCCTTGATTGCTGCTTTCCCTGTCCGATATTTTTATCCTTTTTTTCTGTAGTGGTAAGAAATTCACAGTTACTACCCTTGATTCGCCCCATTGATTCGACCTCAAATTTTGGGTTTCTCCTATCGAGAAGACTGCAGTCTTCGGAAAACGAAAACACACATCAATACACGAGAGACTATACCCAAAAGAAGTGAGAGTGCCTTATAAAAAAAATCTCTGCTCCATATGTATCAGGTAATTTGTCATGTTTTACTGGTCCGTAAATATTGCTGAACTGACATTAGAATGAAAATCCAAAACGGTTCAGTTCCAAAATGGTTCAGTTCCAAATCGTCCAACTTGGCCATGGTTATCTCGTCCTACTTAGTGTGTTGCGCACTGTCGGTGGACCTGCCAATGATAGCAATGTTGTGTCAGATAGTTAATAAGAGTCTTACATCATTGGACCGTTATAGAAATGCTAAACTTTAGTCACAGTTGACAGGAGCAGTATGTGTTCCTAAGTATGGGACTGGTTAGTTTTATGTAGTATGAGGTGCCATACATGGCCGCGGTGTATTCCACTTTAACAATGACAAATATTTGTAGTATGAACCTGGCATGAGGTGCCATACAGTACATTGCCGCAGCGTGCATAACTTTAATAATGACGAATATACGTAGTACGCACAGTCTGCTATGATGTGCCATACATGGCCGCAGTGTATTCCACTTTAACAATGAAGAATACTTCTAGAATGAATCTGACACGAGGTGCCATACATGGCCACAGTGTATTCCAGTTTAACACAGACAAATACTTGCAGTATGTGAATAATGGACATGGCATGATGTATGATAAAGTGTCACAGCGTATTCCACTTTAACAATGACGAATATGTGGAGTATGAACCTGGTATGAGGTGCCATACATGGCCGCAGTGTATTCAATTTTAACAATGACGAATACTCCTAGAATAAATCTGACACGAGGTGCCATAAATGGCCACAGTGTATTACAGTTTAACAATAACAAAT
Source organism: Cyrtodaria siliqua (assembly GCA_037043455.1). Taxonomy (NCBI): domain Eukaryota; kingdom Metazoa; phylum Mollusca; class Bivalvia; order Adapedonta; family Hiatellidae; genus Cyrtodaria; species Cyrtodaria siliqua. The sequence continues at coordinate 5,795 of JAWPHD010012461.1, read as the reverse complement.
ACTTGCAGTATGGCCATGGCTTGAGGCGACATACATGGCCACAGTGTATTCCATTTTAACAATGACAAATACTTACAGTAGGGATATGCATGATGTGCCATACATGGCCACAGTGTATTCCACTTTAACAATATGTGTAGAATGACCCTGGTATGAGGTGCCATACATGGCCGCGGTGTATGACACTTTAACAAAGATGAAATGTGTAGAACGAATATGAACCTGGTATGAGGTGCCATACATGGCCGCAGTGTATTCAACTCTAACAATGACGAATTCTTCTAGAAGGAATCTGGCACGAGATGCCATCCATGGCCACAATGTATTACAGTTTAACAATGACAAATACTTACAGTATGGACAAGCATGATGTGCCATACATGGCCGCTGTGTATTCCACTTTAACAATGACACATATGTGTAGTATGAACCTTGTATGATGCGCCATACATGGCCGCAGTGTATTCCAGTTTAGCAATGACAACTACTAGCTGTATGGACATGGCATGATGTGCCATACATGGCCACAGTCTATTACACTTTAACAATGATGAATATGTGTAGTATGAACCTGGTATTAGATGCCGTACATGGCCAAAGTGTATTCAACTTTAACAATGATGAATACTTCTAGAATGAATCTGGCACGAGGTTCCATACATGACCACAGTGTATTCCACTTTTACAATTACGAATATGCGTAGTATGAACCTGGTATGAAGTGCCTTACATGGCCGCTGTGTATTCCACTTTAACAATGATGAATGTGTGTAGTGTAAATCTGGCATGGGATTCCATACATGGCTGCGGTGTATTTCACTTTAATAATGACGAATATTTGTATCATAAACCTGCTATGATGCGCCATACATGGCCGCAGTGTATTCCACTTTAACAATGACAAATACTTCTAGAATTAATCTGACATTAGATGCCATACAGTGCCACAGTGTTTCCAGTTTAACAATGACGAATATGTGTAGTGTGAACCTGGTATGAGATGCCATACATGGTCTCAGTGTATTCCACTTTAACAATGACGAATACTTCTAGAATGAATCTGACATGAGGTGCCATACATGGCCACAGTGTATTACAGTTTAACAATGACAAATACTTGCTGTATGTACATGGCATGATATGCCATACACGGCCACAGTGTATTCTACTTTAACAATGACGAATATGTGTAGTATAACCCTGGTATGAGGTCCCGTGCATGACCGCAGTGTATTCCACTTTTACAATGATGAATATGTGAAGTATGAACCTGGTATGAGGTGCCATACACGGCCTCAGTGTATTCAACTTTAACAATTACGAATACTTCTAGTATGAATCTGGCAAGCGGTGCCTTACATGGACACAGTACATTCCAGTTTAACAATGACAAATACTTAATAATTTAATAATGACGAATATGTGTAGTATGATCCTTCTATGATGTGCCATACATGGCCGCAGTGTATTCCAGTTTAGCAATGGCAAATACTAGCTGTATGGACATGGCATGATGTGACATACATGACCTCAGTGTATTCCACGTTAACTATGACGAATAGGTGTAGTATGAACTGGGTATGAGGTGCCATACATGGCCGCAGTGTATTCCACTTTAACAATAACGAATACTTGCAGTATGTATCAGGCATGAGGTGCCGCAGTGCTTTAACAACTATGAATATTTGCAGTATGAATCTGGCATGAGGTGCCATACATGGTCGTATATATAATACAGACAGGGCACTATGTTTTGTAGAACGCTTTCACAAATGGTCGGAGGATATGATTGCCCTTTGCAGTTTTGAGTCAAGTAATAATAATAAAAATAAGTATTTATCGTCAGCTTATTTTCCTTTATCAAGTACATGTATGTTCAAATGGTGACCCTGGGGTCAAATTTGGCCCTGCCCCATGGGTCACAGTTTTACATAGGCTGATATAGGGAAAAACTTAAAATATCTTCTTCTCTGAAACTACAAGGGCTAAAGATTTAATATTTTATATTTTATTATCAGCTTATGTTTCTCTGAAATGTTAGTTGAATTGGTGACCCTGGGGTGTAATTTGGACCCGCCTCAGTGGTCACAGTTTTACATAGACATATATATATGGAAAAACGTCTCTGAAATTACAAGAGTCAAATTTAATATTAATACTCAGCGTATGGTCCTCTACCAAATTTGTTTGAATGGTGACCTGGGGTCCCACCACATGTTTTTTTAATGGAGTTATGGCCAGTTAAAGGTTTTACTTCAAAAAAGTGTCCGGACTAGTTTTCTTCGGGAACCCAAGGCCAAATTTCAGCGAAACATTGAAGGGATCATATCATCAGTACTAAGCCTAGATTCGCATATCATTACCGTGTTTCGGTTAAAAGAGTTTGTGTAGAGTTATGGCCCTTTAACGTTTTTACTACACAAACTTTGTCCGGACTAGTTTTCCTGAACCCATGACCGGATTTCAGAGAAACGTTGCAAGGATGATCAGTACCGAGCCTAGTTGTGATTATTATCATATTCTGATTGAAAGATTTTTGGCAGAGTTATTGCCCTTTAAAAGTTTTAATACACACACTTTGTCCGGACTAGTTCTGCTGAACCCCTTGACTGGTTCTGCGGAACCCCTGGCCGGACGAAACTTGGCAAGGATGATCTGTATCAAGCTTAGTTGTGCATATCGTCACCGTGTTCCTGCTGAATGCTTTTTGGTTGAGTTATGGCACTTTAAAGGTTTTAATACACAATATTTGTCCCGACTACTCCTGATCCCCCGATAAGAACTGGTTTAGTCAGTAGAGCGTCCACAGGCCCTCTTGGGCCTCTTGCTTTTTTAAGTGATTTACTCAAATACCAAAAGCCATAAAGTTTTCAAACTTCAAACACACATCTATATGGCAGCAATATGTTCCTACCCAAATCAGATCAATATAAATGACCTTGTCTTACTTTTTACTCCGTTAATTAACATCAAAGTTTTACATTCAAGTTTTTGGTGTAAGTCCATTTTTCCAACACCAGATGCCTAAGAGCTTTCAAACTTTACAAATGTTTATGACTACATGACCACGATATGTTCCATTGAAAAGTAGGTCATATGAATTAATTTGATCTACTTTATGCACTTTGTTAATTTACATTAATGTTTTTCATTCAAGTTTTAAGCTCAACTATTCCAAGAATAGTGAGATATATCCTACTCACCACGGCATCGGTGTCGGCGTTGGCATCGGAGTCGGCGTTGGCGTTGGCGTTGGCGTCGGCAACGGCGTCCCCAGCTTCACCTTAAAGTTTTTGTGCAATAGATTTATAACTTCAATACTACTCAACCTATTGCTTTAAAAATGTATACAATATTTCCCATCAAATTCTGCACCTTATCTTATAATCCCCAGAACTCTTCCATGTATTTTGACAAAGTTATGGCCCTTTGATTGTCATGTCTTGACCTTAAAGATTTTTGTGCAATATATTTATAACTTCAAAACTACTCAAGCTATTGCATTAAAACTTTATACTTATAATTCCCATCAAATTCTGCACCTTATCCAACAATCCCCATAACTCTTTCTTTCATTTTGACAAAGGTATGGTCCTTTGATTGTCATGTCTTTACCTTAATGTTTTTGTGCAAAAGATTTATAACTTCAAAACTACTCAAATTATTACACTAATTTTCACATCAAATTCTGTACCTTATCCAACAATCCCCTTAACTCTTCCATTCATTTTGATAAAATGATGGCCCCTGAATTGGAAAAAAAATCATTTTTACATAGTAGTATATAGGAAAAATACTTTACAATCTCCTACCCCGATATTTTGTATGTAGCATCGTCTAGTAGTCCTCTACCAAGTTTGCTCAAATAGTGACCCTCGGGTCAGAATTGGACCCGCCCCGAGGGTCACAAGAGGTGAAACAAGAGGGTGTGAGTGACCCACTGAGTCATAACTTAGTAACCGTTGAGATCCATATATACACTTACTGGACATGAACAAACAGATACAAGCATCTAACCAGCATAAACACCGGGTTGCTTCCCCATCCTTGTGAACATAGCCCATCGATCATAACTTGGAAACCATTGAGATCCCACCCTATAAGCATATATACACTTACTGGGCATGAACAGACGGATACAACCACACAACCAGCATAGACCCCGGACTCCTTCCCCATCCCTGGTGACATAGCCCCTGGGTCATAACTTGTAAACCGTTGAGATCCCCACCCTATAACCATATATACACATGAACAGACGGATACAACCACACAGCCAGCATAGACCCCTGACTTCTTCCCCACTCCTGGTGACATAGCACCTGGGTCATAACTTGCAAACCGTTGAGATCCCCACCCTATATCCATATATACATTTACTGGGAATGACAAGACAGATACAACCACTCAACCAGCACAGACCCCGATCTTCTTCCCCAACCCTGGGAACAAAGCCTCTGGGCCATAGTTTGGAAACCGTTAAGATAAGACGTATAACCATATATACACTTATTTGGCATTAACATATGGATACAACCATCAAACCAGCGTAGACCCTAGGCTTCTTCCCGCATCTTTGTCCGCATTTCGTAACATGTAAATAACTTTGACATTTCTTATCCAATCATCATCAAACTTACCGTTACAATAAACTTCGTAAAACCTTTGCAAAATTTTATTATCGTAACCCTGATCTTCTTTCCAAAAGTAATTTTCAAAAGTAATTTAAGGACTCTTCTGCGACAAGGATATCACAATCTGACTTCTATGGTGATGTGATTTATAAACTACGTAAGATTCTAGGTCATGATCACTTTCATACTATCTTTGTTAAACTTGTTAAAAAGTTTATCAATAGAGGTTATGACCCTATCATTTTGCAACGTACTGCATGCTTGGCAGTGGACCCTTTTACAGTTCGCCACTATGCTTTCCTCTTTAATTGTACGATGACCGGACAGGCTGTGGACCCTATGATGACGCCTACCTTAAGCCCATTGGGACGGTGGCGTTTGATGTTTGTCCATGATCTTTCTTGTCGTGCCCTTAATGGTTTATTCTCTTACTGCTCTGGCTTCTGCAAAGTCATTGAATACCTTCATTGTGGCTTTCTAGGCTATTGTTTTTTTGTATTATATTTACACGAGCATATTTGTGTTTTACTTATATTGAATATTGATGCTGCCTTGTTGGTTAGAGATTAAATCATGGCGGGGATTTCTTTATTTAGACTGTCTTGTTTTAATGGGCTGACAATAGGGTAAGTGTGAGGTTTGGTGCACCCTAGAACCGGTTTAAACCCCCAGTGGCCTACTTCGCCACTGACCGTTCCAAGGCGGTAGCCCTATTGTTACCCCTTTTGTGTTTGTGATGTCGTTTGCATTTATTATTGCTTTCGCCTTTTTGTTTGTCTGTTTGCGTGTTTGTTTCTGTGTTTTGTGGTTGACTGTCCTCCTTGAATGCTACTTTCCCTGTCCGATCTTTTTATATTTCTTTACATTGGACGATGGTCATATCTATTGAGTTCAACATCATTGGATGAAAGGTCAAGATCACAAAGGGGTCAAATACATTTTCATATACTTTAACATATTTTCGTCAAATTTTCAACTTTAATATAAAATTTGCATTATGTATCCTTTGAAAGGATTATTATGAAATTTCCTTCATGTCATCACAGAAAAATTGTGGCAGAAAATTCGAATATTCGGGCTGCGCTGTCCTCTGACAGCTCTCCTTTACTATAACCGTTACTCTGATACCTGAAGTCATAAAACTTTTAGACTTCATACACA